>JBBPOF010000163.1:0-39281 GCA_038091315.1 Porphyrellus cyaneotinctus | reverse complement strand
CCTGGGCACGATGGTTATTGGCGTCGGAGCCAGCTGACCGGAGAATAACATTCTCCCAGTCAGACCTTATGCATATGGACCAAAATCAGTCATCAGCGATCAGCTGGCATGAGTACCTACACTTACCCGTTCGCGTACCACTGCAAAGAAAGTCTGGTGGCTTGATCACCCGCCGGAGCTGTGTAATTGGAAGGCTGGGCAGGTATGTACCCATATACCGGTAACACGCGAAGAATGGGCAGGAGGAATAAACATTTTGGAATCATGGTTACTGGGAGTGGCGAGATGCGAGTCCACGGCTTCTTTTTGCGGCCTCGAAGTGGGGCTCCACAAAGTGGACAGCCACAAAGTTGGCCTTTGTTTTGCCTTGTGGAAGCTGTGATGGGTAACAACATACGAGATATGCAACAAGCAACAAAAGTACAAGGAGAGGTAGCAATACATAACGGAAACCTTTAGCCTTCGCGAACGACATCCTTGACAGCAGAAGTAAAGATGTCACAACCCTTCTCGAGGTCTACCTGCGAAATGTTGAGTGGTGGGATGAACCTGATGACTTCGTATATTGAAGTGGTGAGGATCAGCAAGCCCTTGTCCATGCACCGTCTCGCCACGCGGGCCGCGAGACCCTTGGGTGCCGATGGACTCAATGCAGGATCTCCCGATGGATACGACGGAGATGCGAACTCAACCCCGACCATCAATCCAGTTCCGCGAACATCCACAATAGTGGAGCCCATCATGGGATCATTACGAAGGCTCTGTATTGAAGCCAGCAGTTCTTGTGATCTGAAGGACAAAAAGGTCCGTAAGCGGAATGAAAACACGCAAAGGAAGATGTGCACCGTGCGTTAACGTTATCCAAAACCTTCTCTTCTTCAAAGACCTCGGCCACGGCCACAGCAGCCGCGCAGGAGACCGGGTTACCAGCGTATGTACCTCCCTGGCAAACGAGATAGGTCGTGAACTGGATTAGCTGGACGCAATGAATATCACCATTGAACCCGGCTTCAATTTATCTGTCAGGTCCTTCCGACTAACTACGGCACTCAGTGGGAAGCCATTTGCAAGACCCTTTGCCCAAGTACATCAACGGCATCAATCCTGGACTCTCTCTCGAATCTTACCTTGGCCATTATTATGATGTCTGGACGAACGCCACTATATTCAATATTGAACAGTTTGCCTGTCCTGCCGAAGCCGCTCTGGACTTCATCGATAATAAGCAGCATGCCATGCTCGTCACAGATCTTCCGAACGCCGTGCAAAAAGGCGGGCGGGGCAGGAACATAGCCTCCTTCACCCAATACTGGCTCGATTAGAATGGCAGCAGTGTCTTTCGATGCAGATTGTTGTTTCAAGACCAGTTCCAGCTGGTAGAGAGAGAGTCTAATAAGTTCTTCTTCATCGGTGTTCGGCGGGAGGCCGAATTGATGCCAATAGGGAAATGATGTACTGAACACGCCAGACTGTAGATCGTTCAATGGAACGACGTGGAGGTTGACAACCAGCAACCCACCATCAAGGGAAAGAAGCCTTGGCTGTACACAGTTTTGCTTTTTGTAACGGCCATGGCGCCATAGGTACGACCGTGATATCCGCCTGATGGTGGAAAGTGAGTGATAGACAAACTTAGGGAAAGGTCGGACCACGCCTAGCGCGTACCCTGCATGCTGATAATGTTTTGTCGCCCCGTAATCGAGCGTGCCATCTTCATGGACGCTTCGACAGCTTCTGAGCCGGAGTTCCAGAAATAGAATGAGTCCAAGGAAGGGTCTGGCATAACTGGAAGAAGCTTCTCGATGAGGCGAAGGTACGGAAGGTGGAAAGCAATGCTACACTGGAAAGGAAATCAAAACACGGGGAGAGCTGGCGAGTAAATGAATTACTTGGCCATGAACGAGGCTTGTACATTGATCCGCGGCAGCTTTGCTGACCTTTGGGTGACAATGACCTCGATATGATGAGTGTTAACGAAGCTTTTCGGAACAAAACAAGAAGTGTTACCAAGGTTCGTTACACCGATCCCAGAGCTGAAATCGAGCATACGCCGACCATCCTCGAAAGTGAGATATGAACCCTCTCCTTTGCTCATGATGGCCTCGGTCAATCTGCCAATACCCGCAGTGACATGGCGTTGACCAAACGCGACTAGATTATCAGAGGTCGCTATACCCCTCGCCGTTTGACTGAGTCGTGCGCCGTAGAGCCCCCGTGTTCTGAGCGTGGATGATAATGGTAGAGTGATTGTGGAAAACACTGGACGTACATTCGACGAGCAGCATTGCTGAATGGGTGTGGCATTGTGTCGAGGTGAAGAGCGACATGCACCCGACGTGAAAACATTCTCACAGATCTCAATCATCTTATCTTATCTTATCTGCATTAGTATCTGCTCAGAGTAGCTTGCCTATCGGACTCAATCCATCAAATCCATTCTGATCTCCATCGTAGACCAGGTGGCCGCGCAAAAACGTCTGCTGTACAACGCCTTTGAGCACGAGCCCCTCGTATGCGGACAACTTGTTCTTGAAGTGCAACCGTTCTTTCGACACCTGGCGTTGTCGTGTCAGCCAGAGACAGACAAACAAGAGGACAAATCCTCCCCTTAAACTCGGCCTCGGCATCCCAAATCACAATATCTCCGTCGAGACCCACTGCCAACGATCCTTTGATTGTATCGAGTCCTGCATGCTCCGCTGTCCGCTTGCTCATCCAGTTCACGATTTGACTGAGCGTGGCCCCTCTTTCTGGCTTCCTGCCCTCGGTCCACAGCAAACTCAAACCAAGACCCAGGCCGTGAATCCCTCCCCACGCTGCCATAATATCCCCTTCTTCGACTTTCTTTAATTCCGTGACGCAAGGGCTGTGATCTGATACCACGCAATCAATATCCCCGTCCAACAATGCTTTCCAGAGCTGGTCGCGGTTAGATTCATTGCGAATCGGAGGACAGCACTTGAACTCGGGGCGTCCGTCCGGAATGTGGTTCGCAGAGAGGCATAGATAATGAAAGCAGGTTTCTACAGTCAGTTTTAAACCCTTTGCCTTTGCAGCACGAATAACACCGAGGGCAGGAGATGCAGAAAGGTGAACGATGTGGCACTTGAGGGATGGGTATTTTTCTTGAAGACGGATGATCAACGTGATAGCGTTTACTTCCAGATCATCAGGTCGTGAAGCCAGGAATGTGTCATAAAGCGTTGGATCAGCTGCGTGGTGCGGACGGGCGGGGCTGGCACAATTATCTAGTTCCGCATGGAACAAAAGGACAGTCGGCTCATGCTGAGTCGTCCAGTTAGATCAAGGCAGCGACACTTGGTAAGACTCCCTGACCTCTATTTCCTTCATGTGATCCAGCAGGTCGTGTTCGGAGACGCACGGGAATTCCTACATACACCACGACGTCAGCAAATGTTGTGTCTTGTCATTTCAACAGTCTCATACCTCTACTCCGCTTTCGATCAGAAAACATTTGAAACCTTTGACTCCAGAAGTGATAAGAGGCTTGAGGTCTTTCTGATTCGTACTCAAGATCGGTAAGAAGAGCGGGCTCTGCTGAAGATAGTCGTTACCTGGTTCCCTGGAATAACACCCGCCCAGAACGCAACGTCGGTCCAACACTGACCCTGCGCAGCCTTCCGCTTGATCTCCAGGTTTTCCACTGTCGTCGTGGGCGGTATGGAATTCAAAGGCATGTCCACCACAGTCGTGATTCCCCCCGAGGCTGCAGCTCTTGTACCGGTCCGGAAGCCTTCCCATTCTGTCCGACCAGGTTCGTTCAGGTGTACGTGTGCGCTGCAGAGACCAGGTCTAGTCCGTTGCCCTAGTAGTCGTACATAACAACTTACTCTACAAGGCCGGGAAGGACATGCCTTTCACCGACATCGAGCACCTCGATGTCGGGGTGATGTTTCTCAGCATTTTCGCCGATGTAGTGCAAGTCGATGGACACGATTTTTCCTGATGTCCGATCGACTGTGATGGTCGCAGGCTGCGGGTCGCCGGATGGCAAGAGCACGTTTTTGCTGGTGACTTTGAGATATTGGGGTGTGGACATGACGAGATAAAGATCGAGGTCGACGTCTGCTTCATATCATTATCATTATCACCGGAGATATCCACATAGCCGCTTCGGGCGACGACGACGACGACGACGACGAACGTTCGCTGCAGCAGACATGGCTGACGGTGCAGGGAAACCTGCGCTCACGGCGACGGCCGTGCTCGACGCGGCTTCTTCACTGGACTCGCTGCTCTCTCCAGAAGCTGCTACCCCGGCTACTTTGCCATCCCCATCGGACTCGGTCGCAGAGTCCTACAACGATATCACCCTCGAGGACGATTCGCGCTTCTCAACCGTCGCGCTTTCAGAGCGCGCCAGTATCTTGTCGTCCGTCGACCAGGTAGCAGCCAGACTAGAACGACGGACGACGATTTCGGCTGCGCCGTCAAAGGCACTAGCAACCCTCCGGCAATTCACTCACAAGAAATCAGTGTCGAGTGTCACTGCAGACGAATTATCCGCTGGTAACATCCTTGCACGGTTAGGGATCCAAAAAGCACACGAAGAGAACGACCTCGGTGTGCCTCGTGCCATTGACGGCGGTCAACAGAAACTTCATGAAGAGTTCCTTCGCCTTCACAACGAACGGCGGGCAGAGGCTGCCCACGACGAAGAGGCTTCCATTGATTGGGGTCGGTATAGGCTTTATCACGCTCATTCCACGCTGATTGCGACGTGACATTGCCCAGACTTCTGGGGCGCCGTCATCTCCGGTATGTAGATCAGTCTGCCATGAAGTCGGACACCGACTCGCAGTAGACTACCAGACATATGCCGCTGCCAATGCCGAAAAACTCGCCAAAGCGATCGAGAAAGGGGTGCCTGATAATCTACGGGGGATGGTGTGGCAACTAATGTACATCATTGTATCTGCTTGCTCTTCGTCCTTAACAGTTTATGATAGGGCAGCCTCAAAAGATCCTGAACTCGAAAACAACTACTTGACTCTTCTGAAAGAGAACAGTCAACATGAAAAGGCGATCGCCAGAGACCTCGGGAGGTTAGATTCATAAGTTACTTGGAATATAGGTATACCTTTCTGAAACGCAATCGCAGAACGTTCCCCCATCACCAGTTCTTTACAGATGGTCAGAGTATTGGACAAGAAAACCTATTCAATGTACTAAAGGCATACTCCTTGCAAGTTTCCGTTCTTTGACTGGTATAAGGTGTACCTACAACCTTATCTTTAGGTATGATCCCCAAGTCGGTTACTGCCAAGGGTTATCGTTTATTGTTGCAGTACTCTTGCTAAACGTGAGTCCTCTCCACGTCCCGTACAAACAAGGCCAACGACTATTACCATCAGATGCCCGATGAACAAGCATTTTGCCTCTTAGTTCGCCTGATGTACACGTACGATCTCCGGGGACATTTTTTACCTGAAATGCCGAAGTTGCAATTGCGCTTGGTAGGCTTCTTCACTTCCTTCATCATACCTGACTAACCTTTCCTAGTTTCAGGTACTTTCGGAACATGCTTGAAGCACCGCATCGTTTTGACTTCATCCAGTTTGATAGATTGATCGAGGAACTCTTGCCTGTATTACACCTACATTTTGTGCGACAAGGCATCAAGTCAAGCATGTTCTGTTCGCAATGGTTTCTTACGTTGTTCAGCTACAGGTGAGTTGGAATCCGAACGCACAACTGTCATGGTTCAATTGACGAGTCCCAAGATTCCCCTTAGACATCGTGTTCCGAATATATGACAATTGCCTTGCGAGCGGCATCGAGGCAATCTTTGCATTCAGTATTGCATTATTGCGGACAAACGAAGATGTACTACTCACCCTTAAGTTCGATGAGATTTTGATGTTCCTAAAGACGAGGGTGTTTGAGCGATACCAGGTAAACTCGCCTGTGATCTAAACAGAAACGGAGCGTTTTATCAACTTTGCAATAGATCGAGTCTGCAAATCAAAAGCAAGGAGATGAAGGTGATCCACAAGTCAAGTACAACGTAGACGAGTTCGTGCAAGACGCAGTTTCGTTGAGGATAACGCCATTCATGCTGGATTCCTATGCGCGCGAGTACGCTGATCTTATAAGAGCGCGGGAGGCCCACGCCATCGAGGTGGATGGACTACGGAATAGTAACAGGGCGCTCGCTGCCAAAGTGTACGTATCTGTGTCCGCGCGATAATCGATTGATCGATGTCATTTCTAGCAAAGAGCTCGACGCGAGCCTTGCGCAGCTGAATGCTGAGCATGTGGATGTGTTGGTTGGTTGCTAATATTCCTTTCTGCGATTCCTGTCTCAACCGAGTAGAACCAGCTCGTAATGGCTCGACTCCGCAACGAGGAAATGGAAGAAGAGCTGGTTCGCTACAAACTACTGTCAGTTCTGTCGCACGTGCGAGCGCGGGGGCTTGTTCACTTTGTTCACTAGTTATGCGGAAGCGATGCATCAAAACGAGGACGCGATGTCGTCGTCCAATCGACTCTCCAAATCACAAGTGGATCGCAGAGGAAGCGGGCATACATAGTCTCGGATGGATAATCGCCCACCTTGTGTCGTTATTTACCCTCACAGCACATACCATCGGAGCCATTACAGTCTTGATGTGCTACTAGTTACAAATTAGTCACTCTTTGGTAGACCTTCGTTCCCGCTGAATCTAGATACCGACATTCAATATCGCGAGAATTTTTTCCGTGCGTTGTACTGACCTCTTCCTTGGGATTGTTCGTAACTCCTCAGGCCCCGTTACTTTACCCATGAGCCTGGACAGTACGAGGGATACTTGATTTCATCTGGAACGGCGACTCGGGGGTCTCCTTGATCCCCCCCATGCACCCCGTACCAGATACACTGCTCCGAAGAACAATACAGTCCGATAGCTCACAACATTGACCAATGCTTATGTATGAGATCTTTGTGGAGGTGGTGAGTGACGGGACTCCAAAAGAGGGCCAAACAGCAACCGGACATCCTTGCTTTCCGCAATGCAAGAGTAGACGGAAGACGAAGAGTACCTATATAACTACGTCATCTAGTGCGTCGTACAATCACGAAGGGGCAGCCTCGTCTGCTTCCCAGGTACCAGGTATCAACAGGAACGGGAGCAACCACGCAGCAGTAAGAACAACACCATAGCCTACAATTCATTCAGTGACAACTCGACCTCGACCAAGTAATCCATACCCTTATCAAAGCTCCTAATTGCGGACCAAGTCCACGCAATAAACCCGCCCATATAACCCACATAAGGAACTAGGTGGCGAAGAATAGTCACACCAGGGTGCATTTGTGGTGGGAGTAACGAGAGCGGTAGATGGTCCATCAGCCACTGAAGGGCGGTCGTGATCAGGGCCGCACGCTTTGCCGCTTCGAGTTGTCTGTTGTTAAGAACATCCAGGACTGGAGGGGGTAGATAACTGGTACGAACTTGGTGTCAACCGAGTCCTAAAACACGCAATCACACTTACATCCGAAATCCCCACCACATGGTCTGGACGGAAATCTTCGTAGGTGACGGTAACCAGACACGGTACTCTTTCACGACGAGTGATCGATCCGCCGCAGGCTCAGTGGCGGGAGGCGAATGCGCCGCGCTGGTAGCCTCAGGGGCCATCTCTGATTCACCCTCCTTCCAGTGAACGCTAAACACATCGCTACCACCACCCATCAACACTTGATCGATGGACTCCAAAGGCAACGGAACGAAGCGTGGTGATGGGCTGCGTAGACCACGACGCACCAACTCTTCATCAACGGACTCCAGTGGCAACGGAAGGAAACGCGGCGGGGGGCTGCGTGGACCACAACCCAACAGCGCTTCATCGATAGACTCCGAAGGCAGTGGACTGTAACACGGCTGAGGGGTACGTATCTCCTCTCCATCTCCATTAATAGATACGATTTCTGAGTGTGCAATCTCGACCTCCGAGGTGTCGTCCGGCTCCAAAGGACCGTACATCATGACGGAGTTGTTGTCGTCAATGCAATCCAAGACATCGTCTCGAGAGGACTCCGAGGTACGCTCAGTCTTCCCGTACGGCGATCGCAAATAATCCATGGCGGACCGGAACGACTTCCAACTATGGTCGAGAGGACCGTTCTCAAAGTTTGGCAGCGTTAAGAAAGAGAGAACATGCTGGTCCCGCGGAGAGGAAGGGGTATCTTGAGCTGGAGCGGGCGAAGTGGATCGAGAGGAACCCGAGGCAACACTAGACGCGAAAGAGGGAATCGTGGAGAACATGTCTTGCATTCTCTTCGCAAATGTAGTAGGGACGACAGGATCGGAAGACTGCCCACTGACAGGATCATCCACCACTGCCGAATCGACACACTCCTCGTTCTTCGGAGAGTCTATGGGCGTCTGATCAACGTGGGGGGTCTGCGGTGACCATTCATCAGGACCGGCATCGTTATCCGCCGCAGCCTCGACTTGGGTTCTGCGTCGGTACGTGAGCCTTGTAAAGTGTTGTGCTATTGTTGCTGCTTTCTGCGAGGACATCCACCTGACTGGTCTGTTAACTCTGTTCTGTCTTGCTTCTGACTCAGTAACCTGCTAAATTTTGTCTTGGTGAGCGACCGAATAAGAGGCGGGACAAGGGTTGCAGTGGGGGGTGATGTGGATGTAGATGACTATCTTGCACGCCGAAAACACGAGTTGTGGCTGTGCACCACCCACGAATGACCGATCCATTCTCAAGCAAGAAACTCAAAGTTGTGATACGAATAAAACAGTAGTACGAGTCATTATCAGGCAGTTCCAATGCAACGCGCAGTGGCAGCAATGCGAAAGTTCATTGGAACGACCGTGTGTCTGTTTATAGATCAGCAGTGCGCTCAACTTGTGCGACAAGCTGCTCACTCATAATACTTCTGCACTCCATCACCATCCATAATCAAGACATCTCCCTGAAACGGCGTGCATGTGAACAACCGGTATTATGCATAACCCATCATTGTCACTCACGTGACGGAGAACGAGTGTCAATGAGCTGCGCTTCGCAGTTTCTGTGCTCTCATGACGGCGGAAATGCATCAGTGCTGCAGACCCAAGGGATAGAGACGCCACAGTAGGTCCTAGCCCTTTCTCGCTGTCACTATGGAACTGAGCACAGCTCAGCAAAGTTTACGGTCACACCAGACAAAGTCATACTCACAGACATTTTTTGTCGTTCCATGTATGCCGCGCTGAGAATCTCGTTGAATGGGATATCGGTGCTCAGCGCAACGTGAGTTCTCTCCCTGATCAACGCCAAGGCTCGGCGAACGCACTCAGGCGCCTCGCAGAAAGGAACCGTTTGTTCCGAACCGCCAACATACTGAGACGGGGATCAGAAAGGAAGGCAAGTTTTGTTTAACAGACGTACCTGGTATGGCTCACCAGCTAATATTGAAACAAAGGTCGGGTTACCAGCAGATCATGTCCGTATAGGAAATAGTGCTTACAGTTCTGAGAGAAGTAATTGGTGAGTAACAGTCCACGCGCTGGTCAAACGCCTCGTTAATTGACATCAAGATAGCGGGTAAACCGTAATACCTCTATGCTACGGGAACGTTAGGTAATAGCTTGGCAGTGGTTTACTGTACTTACAATTCGCAGGGGGTATCGGCGGAGCTTCAGTTCACCAGTAGAAGCCTGTTGCTGGTACATTTGGAAGATGTCGTTGGCATCACTGTTCGACAATGGTGTGCCAAGAATGAGGTGGATTTTGCCTCTAACCAAATAAATGCGTTGACGGTTGCGGAAGATAGAACGGAGACACTGACCTGCCATAGGGCAAGATAAAAGTGAGCCGATTTGTGAATCCTTTGTGCGGCCCCAGGTTAATTGGTTCAACAAGGCAAGCAATGATGCCTGTGAAAACGGTAGTGCAACGAGTAATAGTTGCTGAAGAATGGTAGTTTACCTGAATCTTTCCCGACATGCGAGTGCAAGAACCCATTAGCGGGACGCTGGTGCCAAAACTCCTTGGGCGAGTGCACCCTGCCTGGGACTACGTGCTTGAACTGACGGCCATCTCTGCATCAGCGGTCCGTGGAACTGCGTCACTACTTACTTGACAGTTAGAGCACTCCCAGTGCTCCCATTTATACCTATCTTTTTTGTCAGACCTGCCAATAAATTTCGTTCTGCAACTCACCTGCATGAGAGGCGACCACAGTTCGTGCAATGCCAACCTTTGCTGAAAGCATATGTTGTCGTAATTCCTCCGGGCGTTTTGACTACTTTAGCTGGTACTATATTTGGCAATCTGTCAAATTTCTGGGGTAGCAGATCCAGGAACTCCTCGCGATAATCCAGTTCTTTTGGCTCATCGCCGTTGATGCTCCAAAACATATTGCAACGAGGGTTCAGGCACATCCAGCCTTGTTTATAAACAAACGGATTGTGCTCCTGGCAATTCTCGCATGGGATGGTTAGATTTGCACCTGTGGTTGCAGGCTTCGATGAGTTCCCTGCGGAACACATTTTTGAACCTGAGACAGCCTTCGGCGGGTTGGATGTCATACTTGTCGTCTGCTGCTGCGGTAGCCACCAGGGATCACCTTGACCTTCGCACCATTGGAACGCGAATTTCCACCGGACAATAACACGCCCAGATCCATCACGGGCAGGTTGGCGTTCCGCTAACTTATGGTCAGATTTGATAAACTAACGGCGTGCTAAAGACTGACCCCATGCGTGAGATATCCAATATAAACCAAGCACAACATAAGTGTAATTGGTCGAGGCCAGATCGTAAGGAAAGAGTGCATATTTATCGTCAGCGAGAAGCACAACGGGTCGCCGGTCTTTGCATGTCTTCAGTAAAGCGCGGACTGATGTATCAGAGGCTTGCTGATCCTGATCCGTCAGGTAGCGTTTAGGACCCTTACGAACATCGACTATAGACTCAGATTTGCCTCCCCTGTCCCAAGAGCTCAGTCACACACAGGGGAGACATGGACGACACAAACCCATGGGAGATGATTAATCTTCCACCGTGGTGGAATTTGTCTCTACTGCAAACGCTAGTTCGCAAACCTGAAACGATGGTAACAGGAATGACGCACTTCGCAGCATATGCCCCAAGAAGGTAACCCCTGACGATGTCATCCTTTGAGTAAACGCCGCCGTGATAGCAACGAAAATATTCAAAGGACTCGCAGACCTCTTGGCGCGACTTCGCAGCGACGGTCAGTCGCGGTTTTCACTCGCAGCCAAGTAACTTACCTGAGCCCATATGCGGGGGGGAGCTGGGACGGGGAGCCTTGGAGGGATAGAATTTACTGTGGAAGCCTGAACACTACTCGCTTCTTCTCGATCTTCGCCGACGCCGACGAGGTCTTCGAGTTCCACGTCGTGTTCTCGTTCCCTGTCTTGAGTCCAGTCTGGTATTTCTGGCCCAGCTCCTTCCCGCAGTACGGCCAGGGCGTTGCTCGCTCCATCTCGTAAAAGTTGGTCAACATGCTCTAAAGAGGCCCCAGCCGGAATCCTTGGAGCGGCTGGCGTTAAACGCACGTCGCGCACTCTTTTGGGAAGAGGACGTGAATATCTAACGTCTGGCCCAAGGAGTTCGTAAGAATTAGCCGATACGCTTTCGTCGGACACCACGAATGTTGTTTCAAATTCAAGCCGAGTCCGCTTCCCTCGCGCCTTTGATTGGGTATTTTCCCGGATCAATGAGGGGGCAGTGATAAGCGCTTCTTGGGTTGTGGGCTCTTGAAAGAATGTCGCCTGTACGTCGTGGGTGGACTGATCTCCTGCTTTGCTAGCCAGGTTTGGCATTGATGTCCGACGCATTCGTTTGTTTGCACGAGGCTGAAGGTCTCTAACGGATTTCATCTTCCGCAGTTCCCTGGAGTTCCGGGTTGGTTGAATGGAAACCTTTTCCCGGCGGGGCTTGCGGCCACTGGGTGGAAATACCGCGCCGCGCCTACCCTTAATAATGGAATGGGAAATGAAGCCATCAGATGAAAAGCTTGTCAGAGGTGGCTGAGCCTGAGAGGTACTGGTAGCGCCTTTATCATGCTGTTTGCTTGTCTTAGCTCTGTGTGCCGAGTTTGCCTTATCCAACTGAACTTTATCCCCACCCAAGTCATGTGGCTGACGAGAAGGATTAGATGCAACCCGTTTCGGCCGATGGGATATGGAGTTCGCAGCAGCCACTACATGAGGATCGGGAGCCTGTTTATCGTCTTCGGATGCATCAGAAGGCGTGATGACAGGGGGTTTCTGAGAGCTGGCTTTGCGTTTCTTCTCCTTTTTGGATGCCGAACGTTTCGCGGTCCCCGGCAGGGTAGTAGACCGCCCACCAGTAGCCGGGAGCGGCCCAACAACGGATCCTTGCAGTATCGTTGGGCCGCGCGTAGAGTGGGACCCACACCTTGAACTTGAACGTGTCGTGCGGACTTCTGTGAATGTGAGATCTGAGCACATAGCTGCCATCGTGAAGAATCGAGCCAAACCTGCTTCCGGGTGTTGAATACTAGTTTCAACCCGACGCTGAGCTCTTTTCGGTCCAGACGGACAAAAAGAACGTTGATTGTCTTCGCCTTTACTTCTATGCACTTTGCCCATTGCCTGTTCCTGGGCGGAGCGCTGGGTACTTGCATTGTGGCCCTTTAGTTTAACAGCCTTGATAACGCTTATGCCACTTCTATGGATATGGGATTCGAATCGACGTGCTTGCTCGAAATCCTTAGCTTGCTTTCCTTGATATAACCGATACTGATACTCGAGGAAGACCCTGTATAGCTCCTCTCCTCCGTCCGTGACCTCGAAGTCGTCCTCATTCGGGAGCATGTCCCAGAACACGAAGCATGCCCATTTCTTGGCTGCGGCAGCCGCCTAAGGAACGGTTGTCGGAACCCCCAATGCTAGAAGAGCATCACGAGCACGTACTTGATGGTCCTGCTGCATAGCCTCGACAAACCGAGAGACTGAGCCCTTGGTCAACGAACGTTGACCAGCCGAACATATCAACACAGCGATATGACTACGGAGGGGTTCGTGTTCTATGAGAGACAGGTCGTCGACATGCGCCGGCAAATTCATGGGCCCAAACTCGACTGTCAACGCGCGTGAAAGGACGCGATGTTGGCCACCAGCGTTTTGGTCCTGGTTACGTAACCTCGTTGGACGTTTTTACGAGTTCAAGTTCAAGCGTGGAGTAGTAAGATATCGGTGCTGGCCATGTGTAAACTGAACTCTAAGTTGGGGCAACGATACATTTATTTTGAGCCCAGAGCATGTTGAAGAGCCTCGTAAACGTCTGCCTCTATCCGAGCCTCCAGCTTATCCTCCTCCGACCCATTGCCAGCAGCGACCCTCAATGCTTCCTGCAAGTTTGCACGAACGGCCTTGAACCCAAACTCGTCAGCCAAGTAGGATATCCTTAAGGGGAGTACCAGACCTCGGGCGAGAAAGACTCGAGTGGGGCTCCCTCGACCACGTTGATCGTCAATTTGTTGCCGGGATGAACGTTTGCAAAACCGCCGGACACTGCAGAGTTCAGGGATGATACCATATAGATTGTTACATTACACACCAAACCATTTTTTCGATGTGTTTCCGGACTCGATCACCTCCACGACACCAGAACGGAGGGGTTCGATAGAAGGGACGTGATTTGCAAGAATACCCATGTCTCCAGATGCAGCCGAGACGTTCACTTGAATGACATCTGCGGAGGTGAAGATAGCCTGGCAAGGACTGTCAGAAACGCGAGCGGAAGCTGGTTGTGACCGACCTGGTGGGGAAGGACAAGTGAAAGCTTGATTTTATCAGAAACCTCGGCGTAGCCACGTCTCTGCAGAGCGAGTGTAGACGGTGCACGTTTGGCAGCGGACGAAAGCAAACGCAACGGAGACATGGAAGTGTAAGACAACGTAGTAGTATGCTTCCCACTGCTAGCGTTCGCACTTCTCGGACAAACCCGGTATATTTACCACGTGATGTTGTAGTCATCACCATTACATCAAGCTCAGGTATGTACACATCCGTACTTTCCAGATACACACATCTAGGATTTAGGGTTCAAACCTCGATTCATGCAATGCATTGACTTGCGATCTTGTGTAGTCTTGGGGAAGAAGCTCTGGGACACGTAAGACGCCCCTCTCACTGGAGACGTATTGTCAGGAATTCTGATGTCACCATCTTCCATATGGAATGACATACATTTCGTCAACCGCGACCAGGAGGTCATAATTAATCTCCTGACTAACCACCGAGTCAAATTTGTATGACGGATGTGATCGGACAAAGCCTCTCATCCAACTTGCCGCCGTGAGCAACGAGCCTTGCACACTTCAGGATGGCAGGAATTGATAAAATAAGCACGCACCATTTGCTCGACGACGGACAAGATCCATGTATTTATTGATCTGCGCTCTCTCAGATGGATTTATGTCGAGCGTTTCGAGGTACGCCTCAACAAGTCCGAGTAACCCGGGAAACGCAGCACTCTGCAACGATTTGGAAATCCGTAGCAGTGCAAGTGCATTCAATACCAACCTTCCCATTAACGATCTCCTCCATCGTCATCTCCTCATACTCGTCCTCGATGGGGGTATCAACAGATATGGGCGGAGGAGGAAAACGGGGGAAACAATTCCGCAACTTTCGTTCTTTTTTTGGAATGCCATCTTGCCATTCGACAGGAGAGGAAGGTCCAGACGAAAAAGGGGTGCTCATCATAGATGATGTGTACCCTTGTGGCAGCACGTTTTTACGGAAGAAAAACTTTCCTTGATGAACGGCGTCGCGCTTTTGCGCCCTTGCCATATTCTCATCAACCTTGAAGACAACAATTGTGGTAAGACAACAGGAAACATTGAGAACACGCACCTTGGAGATAGGAACGTAAAAATTCAGGTTGAAAGCAAGGATGGCTCTAGACAGGAGTACGATGAAAATGGAAAACGCGGCATTCTCAAAGTCGGTTATTTGTACTTCCATACTACGGAATTCGACTCGCCAACCAATGGAGGATTTGGGTGGCGGTGGTTTGAAACGCAGGGTTTGCCAATTCGTCGATTGGATGTTCTGGAATATAGTATCAACATAGGATATCACAGCACAGTCAGTGCTTACCTCAAAGTGATCATTGCTGATCTCGTCATCTTGGTGGATAGTTTCCGAAAAAATAACCAGGGGGTCACGGATAAATAGGTGGGCGATGTGTTTGGAAAGTAATTCGTCGATGCCTTTGAGTAAGTGAGGCCTCGAAGAGAGAGTCTCCTATCCTGTACGTACCATGGCCGACGAGGCGAGTGTAGATACCTTGGTTGTATGGTACGTCGGTGTCATTGTATGCCGGTTTATTGTTCCAATGGGTTGATAAATACAGGTCGACGCTGTCGTAGCGTGACTTTGGGATCACATATTTATTCACCTTCAATGGCTGGAAAACAGCGGGATCAGTCGCAAACTTTACGTGGCAAGAAGCGAGTTAATTCACCGCACATCCGCGCTCCTCCGCGGTGCGGTCATCCACACTGCCGGCAATGACATTCCAGCGGCAGTCAACGTCGGAAAGATAACCACGCCAGATGGGACTAGCAGCAGTCAAGGCCAGCTGTGTAAACACGTAAGTGAGGATATGCACCGCCACTCGAAGTACGCGTACCATGATTGGGCCCAATGGGATCAGGGCATCGTACATACGCCTCGCTTCCTCGATATTGCAGCTCTGGAATGTGAGTTGTAAGCAACAACAACCCATGCCAAATCCCATCGCATCCATGTAAATGTGATCTGTTAAAGCTGCTCCGTTTTTGGCCTCTACATGGGGTGGGGGGGAAACATCAGCTATCTTGAGCCCTTTTTCGCACAAGAAAGGCCTCACCAGCATCTTCTGGATACAAAGAACGCTGCCACGGTATATTAGGATCAACGAACGGTCTCGGGGTCCTCTCATCAATGAAAATAGGAAGATTAATAGCGACTTTGGAACCTCTTCTGCTTCTAATGTTGGCAGTAAGGGTGCTGTGACACAGTCAGAAAGTAACTGGGAGGTATGAGGGACACTGACGGGAAACGTGCGTGTGGATTGGTGATCTCCTCTGGTAAAAATAGACTGTGGCTGGACTTGGCGTCATCAGGGCTGAAATGGGGATCGGCAAAGACACCGGGGACACCGAGACGCGGGAAAGAGGTAACTGTGAGAGGGACTTCGTTGGGGTTGAGTTGCCTTTTGGCGAGGAGACGTCTGGTATTCAAGATGAGGATAAGGTACAAAAAGAAGAGTGCGTGTTTCTCGCCTATAATGCATGTTGGACTCTACGGAAAGTAAATCTTGGATGGAACCTGTGTATGGAGATCCGGGAGTTGATTCCAACATGTACCTCCCATACTCGGGGTGAAAAGTAGGAATCGAGATGCTGGGGAGATTATTCACTAGCCGAACGTAGCAGAGAACTGGTGCTTACGAATCTGGGGTATCATCCTTGAGGTCATTGATGTTTTCGCTGAGCTTGGAGAGGATTTCAGTCTGACGGAGAGAAAGTTTTGCATTTTTTGTCTCGTTATCAAATGCAATGATCATATACTCGATCTTGAAGAATTCGGGTAAGGATGGATGCCACCGGGGGGCCAAGTGGGTAATACCTCGTCACCCCACAAGAGCTCATCTCCGTGTCTGTCCTTGACTCTGTCCCAAGTGTGAAGGAACTGGGTGATACCATGCTCCCTGATATGATTGGCATGCTTGCTTGTCTCGTCCCATGTGAGTGGTGTTCCGAGATACAGGAGACCCATGGCGTGAGATGATGATGAGGGGATTGCGCAATCGAATGTAGGGGGCCTTGGACTTTATCTGATTTCGTGCGCCAGCTACTCACGCGGTCAACGACAAGGATTTGTAAGATCAAGGGCACGGCCGACCACGCCCGTGGAGGTGGGTCACATATATATGGTATAGAACCAAAGTTTAAGTAGTGATTGGCCATCCATCTGTAAGCCATTCCTTGTTGGGCCATGCTTTAACCATTTCCCCCATTCGTAGTCCACTTCAGGATTATCTTCAGCGCAAGCAAAACGTGCCTCAGCGCACGTGTCCACGCTTCTTCTTGACTGAACTGTAACTTGACGGACGCCTCCCCAATCTTGTCCTTCATGACCCTCATTAAGCATCGTCAGCTCGTGCCTTTCATACTTCAGTAGCATGCCACTCACTGATGCGGGAAATCGACACCTGCGTCCTGAGACTTGACATAGTCCATTAGTTGTTTCAAACATTCCAGGAAAGCAACCATAGCAAAATCAAAGCGGCGGTTGTGCAGTAATCGACCAAAGTGAAGATCTCCCGAACCATATAACTCGTATGTTGCCTTATCGCCAGTCGTTCGTTCGATTCGCGAAAAGGAACCCATTGGGATCAGACGGTAGCTACGGTTGCATGTCAGAACCACCTCCGATTGGTAGATGTTACCATACTTGTCAAACGTAAAGTCGAGTTTTCGCGCGATAGTATATAGCAGCAATAGTGTCTGTCCCCATGCCGCATTAACCTCGGGCCATTCCACCTGTACCACCTCGAATGAATCGTTAAAACAAGATAAGAAGGTTACCCACCGGAATACCGGGAATACGTCCTAGACGTAAACCATTTATGGTGCCAAAGACTCCATCATGACCGATGCAAAAGGCATCGTTGTAGACGTTAGTTCGCTCCAGTTTCTCGTACGCGGCATAGTCTGCTGCATATGCAGCCCGTAAAGACGAAAGGAGAGCGTCCTGACCGGCGGAGGTTAACTGATGTTCATTATATGCACGCCAAAACCTGTCGAGCAATCAATCATGGAGAAAAAAATCGCCGCAGTGTATCAAGAGCGCTTACTCGTCTTCCTCCTCCTCCAGGGCTCTTTCCTCCTCCTCCAAAGCGCGCAGTTCCTCATTTAGTTGTTCTCTCTCCCGCTCAGCTAGCCTCAATTGCTCGATAGCAACGCGCTCTTCTGCTTTCAAGGTCTCGATCCTCTTTTCTGCCTCATCTCTACTCATGTCCTCGCTCTCACGCTCCCTCTCCCTCTTCAGCTCTTTTTCAAAGGCAATATAACCATCCCGCTCCTTCTTAGTTTCATCTAGCTGCCGTTGTAGGGAAGAAAGAAGGATCTGGGTGCACTCCGCACACAGTGGATGATCAATGTCAGTGCGGGTCGTCAAAAAATTCAAGAGGCGCATGGTGGAACGCAAATGATGTGATATGGGCGTCGGGTTTGGTTGTTCAAGTTCGGTCTGTGAGGGTGCAGACGGTGTCGGCGGTGGGGGTGGACCCTTTGATGGAACATTGGAGGGAGATGCAGCCGATCTGGAAGCAGCGTTAGGGGGTAAAGCAGATGGTATGTTGCGGATGATGCTGTCTTGTAGGAGCACAAAGGACTCGTTTGGAGCGGGGTAGTTTCGTTGGGGTAATTTCCCTTGTGCACGTGAAGAAAGGGGTGGCGAAGCTCTGGTGGTGTCTGATTGCTTTGCTTGCTGCCATGCGGCTTTGGAGGCGAGTGGAGATGGAAGGTGGGCCAACTGTTCGGCCTCCGTCATATACCTGACACGTGTAGACGGTGCCGGTGTGAGGAATGCGGCAAGCATGTCATACTGGGATGGCGAAAGATCTACAAGAGACGCGTCGAGCTGAATACGCTCAGTGAATCTCGGCGTCTTGGTGGAGTAGAAGAACATACCTGCAGGGGTTCCTTGCACTGCTGGCAGACGTAGCTACTCATCGCAAGTGGCAAAAGAGCGTGCTTCCTTCTTTGGACGGACACCCCTATAAAGTGCAATCGACTCGTGTAAAAAATGCGCTACACATGCTTCATTCATTTTCCTTCCGCATCGTCTGCGGCTCTACTGCAGATTCGCTCTCATGTGTCTTCTATCACTGATGGCCATTCCGTGCAGCTGCATACGACCTCCCAGTCGATCCTATGCGAAACCACACACCACCAACATATAAGAAGCTTCGACTTCCAGTGGGTCGGCTCACAGCCAGATCATCTCTGCGCCCATAGGCAAGCGTATTATTGTCCTTTCGCAACCCATCACCAATCCATGCATAGATGGCTACTCGCGTCTTCGCGCTTCTCATTGGAATCGACAACTACAAGTCAGGGCGTATTTGGAACCTCGAGGCCTGTGCCGACGACGCACGCCGCATGAAACAGTGGCTGCTGCATGACCTTCAAGTACCCAGCACCAACATCGCCCTCCTTGTCAACAAGGAAGCGACTAAACGTCACATTGAAGACGTTTTCATGGGCCACCTCGTCAACAATCCTGCGATTTCCCAAGGAGACGCCATCCTCGTTTATTTCGCCGGTCACGGCAGCAGCATGACCGCGCCTCGAGATTGGTGCGAGGGCAAGCCAACCCACGTTCAGGTCCTCTGCCCTTACGACCATGATACCAAGGGGCCGGAAGGTCGGGTTGCGGGCATTTCAGATCGTTCACTGTGTTCCATGCTCGGAGAACTCAGCGCCGTAAAGGGGGACAACATCACCCTCATTCTGGATTGTTCCTTTTCGTCCCCGCAGCTGGCCGGGAACCGGCATGATCGACGTGGCATTCGCTGTACTCCTACAGAAAAAGCTCGGAAAGAGGATCTGTTCAGCGGTTTGTGGAGGGGCGCCATTGGAAAGAGGTTCAATGGAGAGCATGGATTTTACCAAGTCGATTGCCCCACACATACACTCCTAGCTGGGTGCAAACCCGACGAGTTGGCGACGGAATGGAAAGAAGGTGGCAGGTTTACACAGGAATTCTTGGCGATGAAGAAGAAAACGCCACTCCACCAGCTGAGATATATCGAGATCTCGGGGCACCTCAGTCCGGCCGGTCATGTTTCCCAGCACCCAGTCTGCTTAGGCCATCACAAAGATCGTGTTCTCTTCGATGGCGTTCCTTTCGTCCCCGACACCGACTTCGTTCCAGTAGAAGGGGACAAGGACGGATTGCGCCTACGCATGGGTGCGATCCATGGCATCGTAGAGGGCACTGAATTTAGTGTCCATTCCCATAACCGCCGCGGATCGCTGAATCCCTCGCTTGACAGCTTCCGGGTATATGAAGTGTACTCGACTTGGTCTCTTGCCAGACGCAAAAGTGCTGGCAAGAGTGGCGGGCGAGGATCCTGGGCACGCATTACGCGGTGGAACACGCGAACTCCTTTCCGGGTTTACATGCAAAGAACCTGTTCATCTATCTTTCGCCATCTCTTCTGTAGTCCACGTCCAGATGAGCTCGACGGCATACCCGTTAAAGAGGGGCTCAGCATCGTAGAGGTGGAAAACTCTGCATTGGCGGATATTTCTGTTGGGGTGCACTCTCGAGCCGTCCGGGTGCGAGCCCTCAACCAGCTCGCGCCACCCCGCCGTCCCGTTCTGGAAATAGAGAAGAAGGACAAAGAACGATCCGCACATATCTTAGACGAAGCCGCGCGTTATCATATGCATCTGCATCGCACAAACCCCGAGAATCCCTTCCGAGATCACCTCCAGCTTGAGCTTTATCCCCTCGATCCTCATACCCAAAGACGGGTGGGGCGAAATCTTTTAATCAACAGCAAGGCTAACATTGTGCGCACGCTGATCAATTCATACATGGTTGTCCTCCGGAATAACTCTGACAGAGATCTCTGGCCATATCTCGCGTACATGGATTCCAATGGCGTGGATATCCATCTTCTATATCACCCGCCGCCCACTTCGACGCCCACCCTCCCGAAGCATGGAAGTCTAGAGATCAAACTGACTTCTTACTCTCTACCACAACTCAACTCCGGCTTCCTGAAACTATTCGTGTCGACTTCTTACACCTCGCTTGGAATGTTGGAGCAGAGCTCGACTCCCATCCAACCATTTCAACCGGAGCTCGTTGTTCCACAATCTTCTCAGATTGGATATGACGGTCAGGAATGGGACACGGCCCTTGCCATCCTGAACTTTTCGGATGCACCGGCAACTTCGAGGATTGAATAGGAGACATCCGTTTTAGGTTGAATCGCCCCACGAGCTGGACTCGGGACGATATGTATGCACACACGTCTACGTAGTCTGAACAGATGCGGCTTCAGTACTTCAGTATACAGTTCATGTATTTAACATTTACATTCGTAGCAGCGCCAAGGCTGAGGGCCACATGCACAGCCACGCCACTTGAAGCATCGGTCACAACTTGAAGTGCTTGTATGCATGCAGCCCGAGGACCAACAATCACCTCTAGAATCATCTCAGCCAGACAGTCTCCTCAAACGCCTTGCAGGCCCTTCCTCCACCAAGGCCGGGTCCGTTCCAAGAGTTCCAATACAATGAGTACCAGAAGGACTGACGCGATCGTCCTGTCCAGGTTGATACAGGATCAAAATGAGATCAATCGTATCATCGCAGAGGTTTCGAAAGGCTCTAAATTCTACGAGGCAAGCATCCTTTCGGCCAGCGTAGACGTGGCGACACGAGTGACCTCGCCTCCCTCCACAAATCCTAGAACGAGAAAAGGAAGGACAAGGAATTGTCTGAAAAGATCACCAAGATCCTCAAGCAGCGCGACGAAGCGTTGAGAGGTGTAGATATTCGTGCGTGGTACTTTTGAGTGTCGCATTGCTAGCATTCCCATGCATGAATCTAGGCGCGATAGAGAGCCATGTCGACCATATCGTGAGCTCGAGAAATGATGGGCGAATATATGAGACTACTTTAATGATGCGCCCCGCTTGTTCACAGATCGAAGAACTCGAAGATATGCGTGACCTCAGCCAGATCATCGTGCACGTTGACATGGACGCATTTTATGCCAGCGTGGAGCTCTTAGACGACCCCTCTCTCGAGGGAAAACCTTTTGGTGTACGTGTTGGAGGCCCCCGAGTTGGCCCGCAGTGAGCACATCCACATTGCAACTGACATGCAACTTTGCAGGTCGGGGGTGGTGTACTTTCTACTGCTTCCTACGAAGCGCGAAAGTACGGCGTTCGTTCAGGGATGGCGGGTAAGATTAGGAGTGTTGGGAACTGTTTCTCCTCACGATATCAGAATTTGTTGCCAGGAAACTCTGTCCAGATCTCATCGTCGTCAAGACCAATTTCCAACGCTACTCTGAAATGTCGGAGCAGTGTATGAGGATCTTCCATAGGTATGACCCCAACATGCTCGCTGCGGGTTGCGACGAGGGATACCTGAAGTACGTGTTGTGGCGATACCATATGTCAACGAACTCAAGCACGCAAAGCATAACGCAGTACTGCACTGACCATCAGATTGATGCGGAAACGTGTGTGCGGGAGATGCGGGCCGCTGTTCATAGTGAAACGAAACTAACGGTGAGCGCTGGTATTGCGCCTAACAAGGTTCGACGCTGCCATGTGCTGCTGTCCTCAATCTAACACAGCGGCATTCAGATGCTAGCAAAGGTCGGTGAATAGCCGCATTTCGTTAGTCACTGGTCAACCGACATTATACAGATATCCTCGGATAAAGTACGGGCATCTTATAAGCTCGGGGAAACCTCTGTTCAATGTTCCCACAGAACAAGCCCAATGGACAATACTGCCTTCCCTTTGACCATGACTCTATCAAAGCATTTATGCACGACTTATCCATCCGTAAAGTGCCCGGGGTAGGCAGAGTACACGAGAGGCTCCTCGATGCTATTGGAATCAAGGTACGCCAAGAAATGGTCACGGTGAATCCCTGACTGAACTTGTACTTTGCAGAATTGTGGGGACATTTATATCCACAGAGCAAGGCTGTATTTGATGGACAAGCAGTTTGGATTGCGATTTTTGCTCAGAACGCACCTTGGCATTGCTTCTAATGCAGTCCAGCCTGGAAGACGAGAAGAACGGAAGAGTATAGGCGCAGAGAGGTAATGATATTTTGTTCACGTGTTGTCCGCATGCTGAGCGGAGCATAAGAACATTCCATGCCTTGAGCGATAAACAGATGTTACTTTCGAAATTAGAAGATGTTGCCGATGAGCTGGCGAACGACATGGTCTCAGGTGGTTGGACAGGGAAGACGGTTACACTCAAATATAAACTTGACACCTATCAAGGTAATAGCCGCCCTCCTAGAGACCTTGAATTTTGCTTGGGATTGACGAGTTACATCCCAGTTTTCACTAAAGCTAAATCATTTGACCGTTGGGTTAGCCAGAAGAAGGAGGATCTCTTCTCAGTGAGAGGATCATCACGATAATTTGATGGCTTCGCTGATAGATGATAACCTGTCAGATTGGCAAAGAACTTTTGCTTCCGGAACTGCCATTGACAATCCGATTGATTGGGTTACGAATAACAAAGCTCAAGGATCTACATGCTCCAGAGCCCGCTGGCGGAATTAAGCGTGTAAGTGACAGTGACGAGAAGATTGGTGAACAGGACAACATCGAACTGCCTCTCTAGTTTTTCGAAACCTCGAGTTCGCCACGGAAGAGGGCTAAGCCAGACGTTGACATGAGTGAACAACTTGATCCCGAAGCGGAGGATGATTTGATGCCAGGATTTTACGAAGACGAGGAACTCGAATTGAACCGCCCCGGACACGATCATCACTCCATGGAGGGTTCTGATGATCCACCTCTGAAACCGTATTCCAAACCGCGGTCAAGAGTAGATGCGCAACCGCCTTTAGGGACGAGCTCCAAAGCCACGTTGGAGGCGTCGGGGTCGAATCTTGCTGGTCAAGAGCATGCGGCGACGACAGAACATCACATCTGCCCCATTTGTAGCAAACAATTGAAAACCGACAACCAGGGACTCAATGCTCACATCGACTTCTGTTTGAGCAAAGGGGCCATTCTGGAAGCACAGGTCGAGGCGAGCAGTCCAAAGAAACTGGGACAAAAACCAGTGAGCGGTGCGAGGAAGCCATGATATTCGTCACGTGACAATTAGTTTGATGTTACTGCCGCTTGTTTTTAAATCGTGTTGAGAATGAAAGCATGCTAGCATGTCGCGTCCTCCGCAATTCAGCTACAACTGTCCGTACGGGTGCTAGTATCATTAACATCAGAACAAGCCTTCTCGTAGATTCGGACCACGGAAGAACACTCGGCAATGTTGCCTGTGGTGAACACGAAGCATTACACGAACCTTTTGCTTCTCAAGAGCGCGTATCGGTATTGCTGCAGAAAACCGTATCACTCTTGCCACGAACATTGTCTACTGCAGACAATGCAAGAGGTCAAGTCTCGTCCCTTTTCTGGAGCAACATACTCGAAAGATCTATTACGGAGCTAAGCTCTGGTTCAACCCAGGTACCTTTGAAAGCTACCGTTGCCGGTGAGTTGTTCTGTAATTATGCCGTGCACCCATTCATTTCGACTTGGCCTGCTCTGATATCCAGTCTGTGGTTTCGACAAGTGGGCTTCTTCACACGATTTAGTCACGGCACTTTTGGAAGACCCCTTCACTTCCGATCCTACCTATAGCGATATTTTGCGCAACCGGTGGAAGATCGCTCCCAGATACATCAGTATCGAGTAAGCATCCTGCCTTATACAAATTCACCAGCGTCATGCGAGACTGACACATAGGTATGGTAAATCCACTGCGTTTGCTGGAGAGCTGTCCACTCCATCAGATTGGCTTCAGCGATTTCCCCACGCCATTCGACTCACTGAGCTCCCCGACCTGTCATCCTTGTCCAGCCTCGTCGATGAGATGGATAACCTCTTGTTCAGCAGCGACGTCCTCTTGTTACTCTGTGATCCCGTTGTCACTCCTCTCTCCGACCTGGTTGTCCGGGCCAAGCACCTGCTTGACAAGCCAAACACCATCCTCATCCTGACATCAGGCTCGATTTCTGACCTTCATCGTCAGTTCGTTTCTCGAACGTTGTCAGACGCTGACTGTCAACCCGGACACATTCTATTTGTGGACCCCAGACAAGCGCTGGACGCAGTCACTGCATTGCAAGGCAATCCAACGTCGCCGTCTACGATTGACAGGTACCAAAGAGATACCCTCGGTTCTCGAATATCTACCATCGCTGTAGCAATCAACGAGATCCTCAGTCCGAGGAACCCGTTGGAAACACCTCTGCTAAATCTCCGGCAAGAAACAGTGCTTTCCCAGGTCCACGGTGCTCTTTCTGCAAGCTCGCGGTCAGTCGAAACCACCAAAAAGGACGTTGATCGCGTAGCTAGTAAGATTGGCAATCTGTTGTCTCGAGTACAGAGGGTTCGAGCGAATACAAAACAGGACATATTCGGCAACCCGGGGGAGGACAACCAGATTGAAAGGGCGCTGTCTCTGGGCAGGAAGGAAATGAATACACTCCTGGTGTCTCTCTTTTTTTGGAAGATGGTTTGGCGGGTGGATGAGATAGGCGCACTGGTCTCTGCTGCAATCCAGGGACAGTGGTGCAAAGCGCTTGAGAATCAGGTCAGGAGTGTTTTAGTTGCACTAATGAGGTGGATCTCAAGTTTCCTCGTCGGAACCAGATCATTCTACAAACCGGGTGTCTAGCAATTACTCAGAAGGAACTGTCCGGTTCAGCATTCAGTCTTGTCTCTGATGGCCCTTTCCGTTCGCCTGTTCTCGAAAACCAACTTCAACAGCTGACACATTCGCCTACGCGTACTCTGACGCCAAGCAGTCTAATACAGCCTATACACGACCGCCGGAAGCAGTTGATCCAGCACACTACCACAAAATTGCACCGCGAAGCACAGAGTGCTGTTGTTGGTGCATCCGGTGGCGTACTTAGTGGTGCAGGTCTAGGATGGTGGTTAGCATTCGGTGAACATATTTTTAGCCTGGGAGTAGGCACAGAGATGGGAACGGCGTTAGGCTCAGGTGCGCTACTCGCGGTAGGCAGCATCCGGTGGGCAGTGGGAAAGTGGGAACGGGCCAAGCGAACATGGATGCAAGATTTGGATCGGGTTGGAGAAGGCCTCACGCGTGATCTTGAAGTACGTGTTTGCACGGTTTGCTTGTCATGAACGACTGCTGATAAGACTTGTCCGTAGAGCACAATTCAGAGGACGCTGGACGACAACGTAACGATCGTGGCTTCGACAGCATGTAAGGGCATGCAAGATCTTGTCGACAGACGTCGGAATGAGATCAACCAGTTGCACGCAGAACTCTGCGATCTAGACGCCGAGCTGCAGGGATGCACTCAGTTTTCTGCATCACGGACAGGGCCAGGTCCATCATCTATGAAGAAATTAGATATAGAATAGATGGCCATTATTCCGCAAGCGCCAAGTTGGCGTTGACTGTGGTATACATGAAGCAATAGATATTCCTCTCATCTAAAATCGTGTGATAGTGATCGTTGGTACAGGACCGGGTTGTGGAGACCTGTTTGCATGGCTTGGTAGTCTGGCAGCCGGTGCATCCTCGGAGTCGCTGTCATCACCGATTCCAAAAAGCTCTTCGCGTTCATCCCAGACATCCGCGAGGCGATCGGCTTTAAGGGTCTTTGTCTTGGGCGGTAGCGAAGACTTTGTTGAGGAGCTCGTGGGCTGTGGGTTAAAGAGAGGGAGAAGCTGTGTCCCCGACGGACCAGCCTCGTCCTCCGAGAAATCTTCTGGATCCAAAGTATCATCGGTGCTTAGAGGTCGGTATAAACGGGCAATCTGAAGCAGGCCGAATAAGGCAAGGAGAAACGGGACGAGGTCGTTACTTACTTCTCTCCTGGAACGATAGTGTTTCTCGATATGGTAGGCTATGTAAAGACCAATGGTCGAGCCAACGATATTGGCCTGGTTAAGCGAGGCTGTAAGCAGACACGCATTGGAAGCTGGCGAGAAACACCAACCACCACATTACCAAAGTCGAAATGCTTGTACTGGTGCTACGTGAGTGAGTGAGATCATGGAGTGATCAAAGGACGTACGGGCAACATGGACTGCACGATTTCACTAACGAATCCACCAAAGAAGAAACATACGACAGCTGTGAATATTAAATTGGCATGGCGCCAAAACCAGATCCGTCTAGCATCCCTGGGGTAATGATCGTATCAAGGAGCGAATATTTGGAAAAAAAAAAAAAAAGTGATCGCGTACTCTTCTATGTCAAAGATGAAGTAAAACACTCCCGTGGCCATGCAGAAGCAGGTGAGGTGAAGAAACTTGTCGTTTAGCGGTAAAGAGTGGGAGACGTTGGATAATCCGAGGAAAGCAAGCAAGAGCATGACGACAAAGGTGGAAAGTAGGAACCACTGCAAAATGGATTGAGCATGATCTAGTGGACGAGAACGGCACGACGAACTGGTCGCAGACGGATGGGAAGGTTGTACTTGGGCAGCGAGACTCTGTGAGATTTCATGACGGCCTTGAGGGCTTTGTTGACGAGTTTGCGTACATGTCGTGAGGGCGGCGTGGACGAGGAAGGGGAGAGTTGGATGTGGTTGGCCATGTCTGTGGGCAAGCCACGAAGGAGCGTACAGCTGTCCGTTTGTGGACGAGACCCCTATCACACCTATGAAGTTGTCCACCTGCGAGATTTCCGACGCCCTCATCAAACTCGGTTCCCCGCACGGCGGACATATCCCAGACATTCACGCCCTCTCCCCAACCTCAGATGTGCGCATATCTGGCCCTGCTTACACCGTACAGATGGTCCTTGCCTCGGACCAGACAGCCCCGAAGCTCTCTGCTCACTTTGTAGACACCGCAGCCCCAAAATCCATCATCGTCATCGACGCCCCTCCACGTTCAGTTTTCTTCCGTTTTCTGTCCGAGTAGTATTATTGACGTCGATGGCGAATCAGACACAAAGAATGCCGTCTGGGGAGGTCTCATGACCGCGGGTGCACAAGCCAGAGACGTCGCTGGCGTCGTCATTTCCGGCCGGTGCAGAGACCTGGCTGAACATCGCGCCGCAGATTTTCCAGTGTTTGCACGCAGCTATTCGACTCTCGGACAATCACCTTTTGTTCGTCCGTCAGCCATAAACGTTTCTCTCGTCATCCAACCGCAGGTCAATGCAGACGGTCCGGATGCATTCCCGCCGGTCACGGTTGAACCTGGTGATTGGATTGTTGCGGACGAAGATGGTGTAGTATGTGTGCCCAAGGATATGGTGGACAAAGTGGTAGAGGTAGCCACGATCGCAAGGGAGATCGATGCCAGAGTGCTCGAGGATATCAAGGCAGGCATGGGCGTCCAGGCTTCCTTCAAGTTGCATAGAGGACGTTGAGAGTACTGACCACGTCGTTGGGATCCCATTCCATACATGGCCTTGGCACGAAGGATTATGTATCGAGTACAAAGTACAACGGCCGTTCCGTCAAATCCAGCAGAATAATAAGAATAGCGCCAACAGCGATAAATGCGAAAAAGTCTACTTGAACAAACATATTGTCTAGAATGCACTTCCGACTCAGCAGTTTGTCTTGATAATCACAATCGACCGAGCTTACAAGACTATACAAAGCGCAATTATGCACGCACACCTACTTTCATAGAGAGACTGGCCTTCACCGTATGAATAGCAAAGCGGACGCCGTTGTGGAAAGCCCACAGGAGAGACACTTTGATCGACCTCGGTCAGAACATTCCCACAGATTCACACACATAACCGACTCACGAAGTAAAATAGGAAGCCAAAATAGCACAAGCATCCGATCATCTAGATAAAGTGTCAACAGCGGAGAAAAGAAAATCAACGCCTCGCTCACGCTTCTTTCCCGTATGTGCATGCGCTTTCACAGGTATATACTCATATGCGTCGGCATCCGGTGCCGGCGCAGAGGTAACCTCGTAACTCACACATCTAGCCGGTCGTTCCAATGCATTTGCCGTTCGATGAGTAGGTGACTCGGGCCTAGATTCTTGAAGTTCCGTTGGTGTTTCCTTAGTTTCTCTCGGCGTATACATCGGGGGGGCTTCGTCCGTTGGCGGAGGACGGAGAGTTGCGGTTGCAACAGCCAGAGCCATCCATTTCTCCCACATTGCCCGGAGCTCCTGGGCAGTACTGTGGCGCGACTCGCCCTCTTTACCACTCGGAACCTCGTCACGCGGACCATCTCGTTTATCGCTCAGGAATGATGGCCAACCAGGCATCGGTACGAGCACAGGGAACACCATGGGTATCTGCGGTAGTGCAGCCCAAGGAACAGCCGGTATCTCGGGTAGTTGAGGCAGTGGGAGCTGCGGTATAGTGGGCATGATACCTTGGGGAGCGGGAATATGTGCGAGCGTCCGTTGGATCATAGCAACAAACGAAGCAGCCTGCTTCTCCTCGGAGGTCTGATCGAGTCTCTGCGTTTTGGTATCAAATTTGTCCGGGATTTGCGGAGGGTGGGATTCCTGACAGCTTTCGCTTTCGGATGGTTCGTGGCTGTCACGAGGTCGGCGGGGACGGCGACAAACGCCACGGGTGATATGTCTCCGTTTGATCGCGGCGGTCGTCGCGTCTTCATCGCTTTCTACGTCGCCGAGATGAGATTCTCCATCCTCTTCATCCTCTGGGCTGGCTTGCGGCAGGTCATCTTCCGAGCGCACGTGATCAAGGACTTCTTCAAAGAAACCCAACGGCGCAATGTCTTGAGGTGTCTTGCCGAGAGCGTCGACAATCTCCAAGTCCGCACCAGCGACTACAAGGAGTCGGGCACACTCCTTTGACTGGACCAAAACTGCAAAGTGTAGGGCTGTATATCCATTTCGGTCACGAACATCCAAGTCGATACCATGTGCGATGAGGAACTCGGTCAGAGAGGTAAATTTCATTAATATCGCCAGGTGGAGTAATGTCTGCCCGCTCGGTGTAGCATGAGATATGGCAACTGGAGGAGGTATGCCAGGGTGAGTCTCAACGGAGACGTCAACGAGCGACAGGAACTTCATGACAGCAGCTTCGTAGTTATGTCTCTCTCCAAGGCGTAAGAATAGGAGAGGTCGGATGTCACGGAAGGATGGCGAAGCAACTTGCATGATATCATCGGCAGCGGAGTTGGTTCCGGAGGCTGAGCCAGCGGTTCCAGTGGAACCAACTATGCGCAATGCAATATTCTTTGCGTCCTCCAGTTTCCCGGTCATCGTGAGGCCAACCACCTGCAGAGCAAGTTCCATTCTAGAATACAAGTTATAAAATGTCTCAAGAAGACTCATAGCTCACTTACAAAGCGCGATCCGATTCATCCGTGTATGTGAAAAGAGAGGCAAGAGCGGGGCACCTGCTCTCATCGAGACCTTCAAACCACACTGCAACAACGCCGGGAACAGACCGGGGAGGTAAGACGCAGAGGAGAGTGTTGTCACTCCATCTCTGGGTCGAGCTAGCAACAACGTCACCAAACACGCATTTAAGCTGAATTGCCGGATGAAAGTTTTCGCCAAGAACGGTAACTTCTATGCCGCCATGAGTTGGGCCAGACGAAGGAATAAGGCGATGAATCTTGGGCAAGGGAAGTGATGTCACGGCGGGCGGAGAACTTGGGTTAAAGAATAGAAAGGGCATTGGTTGGGGAGGAACAAAGGTAGCAAGGGGTTGTGAGGATTGGGTTACTGGAGAAGAATCAAGGGAAAATATGTCAGAAGGCGAAGGAAATTGAGAAGGTGAAGTGGTGGAAGTGCCACGAGGGGGACCGAAAATAGCAGTACCGGAAACACTGGGAAGAGAGGGAGGAGTGGATTCGCTCTTGAGCGCGGAAGAAGTGTCTGCATTTGTTACGAATGGTACTCCAGGCTGAGGAATTGATGAAGGACTTGATGATTGTGGCAGCTGCGACGGGGTTGGCGAACGGGTATTGGGTCCTGTAGAGGGCTGTACGGCAGGGGAGTTGACAGAAGAGCTCAGACTAGTAACGCTAGCCTCTCTGCAGAACTTGGACTGGTTGCTGCGACCGGCCATGTCATAAGGTTTGGAACGTGTCTTTGGTTGACCTCTGCCGTTTCGAGGCGAATGTTTCAGGGGTGGAGTGTTGTCCATGGGTGGTGCAGCGGAAGGCAAGTTGGACCAGTCAACTTGCGTCTCCGCGGTAGGAGTAGACGGGACGACTCCTGACTTGATGGTTGATTTATGATCATCGGTAATCATAATTGGGGGGGCCATGCCCGTGCCAACCAGACGGCCGCTGTGGTCCATCATTGTGAAGTGAATATTAAACCCGACCTTCTCTCGGTGATGCCTACAATAACAAGTGATTCGAACAGGAAGCACAGCAGACCCCGCAGAAAAATCAAGCACTTCAGGGCAATTGAATTGAATGATGCTCGTCGTGTCTTCCTTGATACTTCTTGGGCGCACGCCGCCATCTTCGGGAGTATCTGAATCCGAACGGGCTGGCCGTACACGGGCTGCGAGTTTGCGAGCTACACGCTTTGCCTTGATGATAGACATGTAAGGAATGTGTAAGTGGAATCCATGCGTCATACCTCTCTGTTCCTGCAACTTCCGCAGCTGACCACAGGGTTATGTGGGGCTGAAGCACATGTTACCGTCGCATTAAGGTGAAGAACGTCTAGCGGTGCAGGATCTTGATGTGTGTTAGCGGAAAAACAAGAACTACTGATAGAGAAAACCCGCCTATTTTGCCCTCTCTTCGGGATCGCCTCTTAGTAGAAGTCCCAGGTGGGAGTTTGAGCCATTTCCAAGAGCCGACTCTATCATATTGATTTTGGTCGCTAGCAGAGGTGCTTGCGTGTGCGAGGTCGATAGTAACGCGCACCTGCGTCTCGACGCGCGACTTCGTGCCGGTCTCAGGAATATTGGGTGTCAGGATGGTAAGGCTAATGGGCGATAAGACGGTGAAATGAAATATGAATTACAACGGACTTGTAACACGAGTCTCTCGGGGGACAAACAACCCTACGAGGAACAGACGCAGGGTCCCGTTTGCATGTGCGCACGGCAGGAGGAGGGACGATTGGGGTAGATTGCATTTGCGAGAGTGGGGGTATAGAGAGACCTGACCCATACCGTCGCAGTGACATGCGAAGAGGCTCTAACGAGGTTAACCTTGGCTGAGTGGCGTCCGAGGATGGGTGTGCGCCCGGAGGCGAATTTTCCACGCCCGAGCATGCAGAACTGGAGGGGAAGCAGGTGATATGAGCAGGGGTTGGGAACACATGGAGATGCATACTCGTCATAGGCGTGTTCCTGGATAATATCGTCAAGCTGGAGCATGCGCTGAGCGTCCGGCTTTTGGAAGGGGTCACCGTCCCAGACTGCGATAGCGGATACGTCCTTTGTCATGGGTAATGTGCTATACCAAGAAGGGAGTTCATCGTGAATGGCTATATTGTTCGGGACATCGGACGTTTCTGGGGTTTCCGGGGACGATGAGCGAGAGTCCATTGTTGCTGCGGTCGTCGTTGACATTAACAACGAGCACGAGCGGAACGACGGGCTCAGCGACGGGCTCGACGACGGACGTGACGGAGAACACAAGCAAAGACAAGTCCGAGACTGACCCCAGCCACCCCTGGACCCCAGGGATGGTGCTTACATGATATTTTTCCACTCGTTGTCCCAGTTTCCGTTGAGTTGACCCTCACCATGAAGCGCGGCGCAGAGCGACAGCTCACAAAGGACGATGGCGAAGACAACGATATCGAGGTCAGTGCGCTCCCCATGCCTGTCTTAGTCCTCTCTCACGCAGACAAGGAAATTCAAGAGCCTCAGCACTCTCAAAGGGCGGACGAGTCTACCCTAGCCAAGAGACAGTACGCCCACTCTTCATGGCGCATACCACGTCGCTGATCGTATTTCAGAATACGCGCTTTGCCCAAGCGTGCATTGGCTGGTTCGAGGCCACCATCTCTCAATGGACTGCCACCAGCTGCCGCGTCTGGTATGGAGGAAGCTGTGAGTCAGACGCGTGTTTTGCACCACCACCCTTCACATCCTACTCAGGAGGCTGCTTCTCATCCCAAGTTTGTGGGATTCACCGGTTTCGGTGCAGCAACTTCCGCGTCCAGTTCGTTCACCTTTGCTGCCCAGCCACAAGTTGCACCTACCCTATCACCGTCTGTATTTGACGCGACATTCAAGCCCACACAACCAACCCCCACCTCCGCGTCACTATTTTTGGGTGCACCCAAAGATGTCTCCCTTCCGAAACCTTTACCATCTGTAGAAGAGACAGACGCGGTTGCGTTCAAGTATTTCAAGTCTCTCCGGGGTCTCAATGTCTCCTTCCTTTCCGCAATATCAGCCGCAGTCGAGAAGGATCCCTTCTGTGACGTCGCCAACTTAGTAGAATCTTACAAGAACTTGCGGACTACAATTCAGTCCAATTTTGAGACCTCCTCACAGCCGTCAACCAGTCGTTACCCTGCCACGACCAGCTCGGCCTCCATGTTTGGCTCTAGAACACTGCCAGAGAAGACTTCCCCATTCTCCATGCCAAAACCACCTGCTGAAATGTCTTCCAAACCTCCCCCAATCAGTGAAAGTGCCACAAAGGCCGGAGGTTTCACATTCCGGCCTTTTGTACCACCATCAACTTCTGCGCCTACGCAATTGCCCTTCGGCCTCAACCCCAAGTCGAGTGAATCGCCTACATCTTCATCTGCTACCCCCGAACCTCCAAAATCTACATTTACATTTGCTACTTTACGTACATCCACTCCAACGTCTGGCCTAGCGCTCACTTCTGGGTTCCCGTTCGCCGCCCCTTCGAGCACCGAAAATACTATGTCCAAGTCGGATCCTGGTTCCTCGAGCCAGGAAACGGAGGGATCATCCGCTAGTCCATCGTCACGACCCAGTTCAACCGCACCTAGCTTTGGTTCTAGCAGTGTACCGAACTTCTTTGCCACAACCAAACCAACGAGCGTGTTCGACAACTCTGATGCAACGTCCAAACCAATCTCTGCATTTGGCGGCTCGGTGTTTGGCAGCAGCAGTACGACCGAGTCCAGCAAATCAATGCCATTCAACCCGACCCCCTCTGATGGCAAGGATAGCTCTAAGATTACTACCACTCTCTTTGGCAGTGCGACGGCAACATCTTCCTCTACATCGGCAAGCATCTTTCGACCTCCTTCTGACAAGCCCGTCAGTGCCTTTGGCAGTGCTTTCCAAACGGGCGCTTTCGGTGGAAAACCAGGCGGAAGTATCGGTAATCCTGTAGGCTTTGGATTTGGCAGTTCTGCGCTCGGCGTTGGTGAGACTACAGCACCGGGGACGTCAGGTTCCGGATTTACCTTCGGGGCACCATTGACGAAACCCGGTGAAAGTCTGTTCTCTCCGTCGATGACCGACAGGTCATCCGAGTCGACTCCGCAGCCTGAGACGGAAGGTAATGAGGAAGGCGGGGAGGAAGACACAATGAAGTTACTGCCTTCTCATACCCACGATGAGGAAGGTGAGGGTGAAGAAGACGAGGAGACGATGCATGTTGTGAGGTGCAAGGTCTACCGGCTATTCAAGACGGACGAGAGAAGCGAGTGGAAAGATCTTGGAATCGGTTCGTCATTCCAGCCTTGGCCCGGGTTGGTCCTGTTACACAGATATTCGCCGACAGGGATGTTCCGATTGAAAAAACACAAGGAAACTAATGTTCGACGTGTTCTGATGCGGAATAGTAACACGGGCAGGATCCTTATGGTCAATATTACGGTTTTAAACCTTGTTTTTCTTTGCTAATCATCTTCCCATCAGAACTTCCGGATACATGCGAGTCTAACCCCTACGTTGACAAAGACCGCAGTCTCGTTCGTGGGATATGAAAACAGCGCGCCAGCATCCTTCAGCATTCGCGTCAAAACTGAAGAACAGGCCAAGGACCTGAAACAAGCCATGGACCAAGAAATCGCTGCTGTCCAAACAGTGGAGTAATTTTGCATTTGTTCTACTCTTTCGGATGTGCTTTGTCATTTCGCATTACACCAATTACATCCTGCCTTGCTATCCATCCTGAACGCCTATTTGGCGTTGAAATGACTTTGCGCATTGTGCCATATCGAGTTGAGAACAAAAGCCTCGCTGAGAAGAAGTTCGATTTCATGATCTCCCCAGTCTTGGGTTGGAGGTGATTGCAGAAACATGATTATACCCTACATCAAATAAGTGGCGGGATGAGCAGCGCGATTGCGAGAGGCACTTTGAGACTTGCCTGGAAATCCATTTGTCGAAGTTTCGAGCTCCACTTGACAAGAAAAGCAGAACAAACGTAAAGGTGGAATTGGGAAAATGCGTCAGCCCCCTCCGCCTAGCGGAGACTAAGCGAACCAAGACAGATAAAGGCCGGAAACACTGACCAAGTATGTATCCCACATGCGGATCGTGTTCTGCACGCTGATTTCTCGCATGAGCAGACAATTCATCCAGCGGAATGCGAATTGCATAAACTCGACATTTTGAGACCCAAGGTGCGAGTGAAGTGGTGCTGTCATTTGTTACACGGGGCGTGTCACCCAGGGGGTAGATGGACGAACCATCGATGCGCGCCACAAGTTCTGACATGCGTTTTACGCTACGGTGTATGCCTGGTTGAGCGGAAATGTAATTGTCTTGTATACCGTCCAGAAGTCGGGAGAGACACCAGAATGAATCAGCTTCGACGGCATTTAGGATATTCTCTTGAAGGAGGGAGGTATCAAACTGTTCTGGATCCGAATCTTTGGAATGCATAAGAAATAGTAAAACACAAGAAATTGCGGAAAATGGCGAACTTGCCAATGTATGCAGAAAGAAATACTTGAAAGAATGGAGTTACGAGATCGTTTATCCCCTGAACATATCCGCTCGCCGGATGGCGTATGGCCCAAACATAGAGTATCCGCTCGAGGCTCTACTTGCAGTAATGTCAGAAAACCATAAAAACGGTAGAGACCGCGTACGCGCTGCGTGGATGCCTGCATCCAAAGACGCACGCCAGGCCGCGTCCGTGGAACATCTATCTCAATCTGGTGCCAGATTTGCTGATCGACGCCTTGGCGGTCGCGAGCGAATGCGAGTTCGACCAGCGAGATATACTCTCCTCGTTTTCGAGCGAGCGTGGATGCACGCATGTTTGAAGGTAGAGGTGTATATCCCTTGGGAGCACCTCAACTAACCGACGCTCAGGAAGCAGATAAGACGTACGAGAAGGATCGGCCAGACGATGGGTCTAAGGTCGCTCGGCGTTCCAGACCATGCGAGCTTTCGCAGATCAGCTAAAGGAATACCGTCGGACGACGTCTAAGTGCTGGTACAAATTACTTACTGATGTTCAAGTCATCCTTGCTCAAGCAATCGATGAACTTCAAACGTCGGTTACTACGAATGGACGATTCCCGGGAATGTTTTACAGTGTCACTTGCACTGCGGGATACTCCGTCATTAGAACCGACGGACGGTTGAGGTGGAGATAATTGAGGAGTGGTTGAATGTGAGAGCCTGCGAAACGGATCTATTCGTTCACTTAGAAGAGCCTGACAACGGCGATGATCCCTCTATACCGTTCATGATCTCTTCAGCATCGGATTTGATGGAGCCGCGCTCTTGTCTGATTTTGTTCGTAGTGCCGGCCTCGACAATCTCTGGCTCAAAGTCACCTACGACCATGTCGCCATCGACATCGGCATCTCCGGGGATGTCGGAAGTTTTTACAACGGTCCCATCCATGCTATTTTGCGATTTTCTGACCATGGTCCATCCACCTTTGGCTGAAGCTGATTGACCTGACTGGGACTGTGGTGGGTACGAGCTTGGGCTTGGGGGGTTAAGATGGGTGTAAGATTGGGCGAGAGTAGACGAGGAAGAGTTGGTGGGTGCTTTTGGAACGGGTTTTGGTGCCGTCGCAAACGAGGGCTGCCGCCTTGGTTGGGTATTCGACGAATACCGCCACGAGTGCGCGATGGTGGAGTGACGTGGGGATTCCGAGTCTGATGTGCTGTCCCATACGTCGTCCTCGGCCCAGTCCATATTTGATTTGGCATTGAACGAGGTGTGTATTCCGATGTGTGGACGCGCTGGGGGAGGCCTCGCCGCCATCGTTCTCGACGGCGAGCAGCGATCGTCTGACGTCCTCTTCACAGCACTCGTGAGAAGATATATCCTCTTTCGTTTGACCTTTCCACGTTCAGTTGGACGCGTTTCTCGACGCGTCGACACGCCGTGCTCATCGTTCGTTCCGAACGACATGAATGAGATGGAAGGAACTGATCCCAAAGGTAGATGCAATTATTGCCAGGTATACGTCGGAAGAGACAAAGTCAAAACCTGTGGTCGCTGCCGGTTGGTCTCTGATTTTACTAGACAACCCATGTCTGCTTACTTTCTGCCCAGCTTGGTACGATACTGCTCTAAAGAATGCCAGGTGGCTGCGTGGAGAACACACAAACAGAGGTGCACTTCTTCTCTTCGAGAAAGCCTCGCCAAAGACCCAGAGGCCAATGCACTCAACACCGCGCTCTCTAGATGGATCAATAATTGGCGGTTTGAGTTGCACAACTGGGCGGTTTGGGCCATGGATCTAGCCAATCATCCAGAAGACCATCTGGTTACCCACTGGTGATGACAGTCTGTCATTCCTCGACTGTCATTTTCTGATCAGAAATTCAGTTTCGTGATTGAGCTCGGCCGCCGTCTTAACCCCCCAAACCAGTCCCTTTACTTCAAGGTACAGTCAACACAGGACTCCGATTTACCTTGGCGTCTTCCTGATTAACTTGCAAGATGCACGGCGGTGATGTCATGACGCGCGAACGCTTCCTTGCACGCATGCGGGCACTTGATGAGCTCAACCATGAATTCGTTGCGATTGTAAATGAGCGACGTAGCAACGACACAGTCCAGATCATCATCCGTTGCGAAGATTTAGTCCGATTCCTGTGGTTTTCTATGCGTGATGGTGGCGCCTCGTTAAGACAACGCAACCCAGTGCTTTCTCGAGCGCTTTCAGAAAACTGGCAGCGTAACTTGATCCGAGCCATTGATACTGGCCAACGTGAGTACAGATGATACATATCTCATCTCGTCTGATCCGTTTAGCATCATCCTCAAACGCGCACAGCCTGAGTGCTCGCGCGGAGGTTGGAATCCCTCCTTCACTTTCGTAACCTACAATGTTGTTTCTCACTGGAAACCAGCGAGGCTCTCAAGATCTTCGATATGTATTTCAATGTACCATAACTCAAACAGGACAGGAATAATACAACACGTGGTAGAGATTGCACGCTTAAACAGTGCCGGTTCGCCTCAAGAAATCCTCTTCTGACCAACCATAGTAATTCTTTAACCTTTTTCTAATCTTCCACAAGTCCCCTGCGTGAAGCGTCGTATCGGGGTGCGCTGTGATTTTTAAGAATGTCAACTGATAGAATTTGCCAGAAGCACAAGAACGCACGTTTATGAAACGTGATGGACTGGGCGTCGCTCCGTGTGGTCAGCCTGCTAACTTGGGAACAAGTAGGACTTGCCTTATCCCTTGGATCCGGTGGGTCGAAACGAACAGACGAACCAGCGGTGCTAGGATCATATTTGAATCCCATCTCTCGCATTACCTGAATGGCGTTGATCGCGGAACTTGGAAAACGTATCGCAAAGCTCACCCTCAGGAAGTTATCCCACTTCAACGTCCCAACCTTCTCATCCGCATTCGTGCGCAATAATTGGTGCATGTATTCGGTCGTTTTTTTACCTAGTTTGTTGAACCACAAGGACTTCTTGTTGGTAACTTGATCGTTTTCGTCCTCTTTCTTCGTCTTATCCTTAGAGCTAAGCTTCGAAAGGAATCCCCTCTTATCTGAGAAGAGGGATGCATGGTTGGGACGTGATTTAACCTTCTCTTTTGGTGAACCCATCTCTTGTAGGTAAGAATGAGCCGACTGTGCAACGGTAGGCTCAACAGGTAGCGAGGCTGTTGACATGCGTGCAGCCGACTTCAGGAGGTCATTAGATGGAGGAAGCACGTCCAAGGGTGCTTGTGAGGGCGTTTTCTGGGTTTGGCGTTCCTTGGCGGGCGTTTCGGCAAGCATGCCCGTAGGGGCACTCTTTAGTGGTGTCGAGATGGCAGGTAAGGTGTCCTCCTGAACCGTAGGCAGCTCATTGTTGACTTTCTTCTTCTTCTTCTTTGATTTTTTCTTCCTCTTTTTGCCTGTTGGGGAGGGAACGTCCTCTTCGTCCTCTGCATCCTCAATGGTTGCCCGATGGTCTTTTGGCCCCTCAGGGCCGGAAGCTAAGGTAAAATGCTCAGCGGGTCGAGATACACTTCAACGTTTTCTACATACCACGTTGGTGTTCATTGGTCGGTGTGGGCTGTTTAGAGGGATGTTTACTGCCTGAGACATCAGAAGTCTTGGGACTTGGCGCAGAAACGGCTGGTTGCCTAGCTGGAGCCTTGGAGGCAGGCTGGTCCTTCTGCCGGAATAGGCCCTTCCGTGGTCCAGTACGTGTGA
>JBBPOF010000162.1:0-39291 GCA_038091315.1 Porphyrellus cyaneotinctus | reverse complement strand
ACCGCTCAGCGTGAGGGTCGCACGAATCACGCCTGCCCCGCGCGCATCGCGTCCGGACGATCCGACACCTCGTCAACCACCTACACGGTTGTTTGAGGGGACCACGCTCAGCGATCTCGGTGCTAATAAACGCATCGTGGTACGACCGGGCGCCGCCAAGGCCAAGGTGAAGGTGAAGGAGGACGATCCCGTACTACGTCGTGCAAGGGAGGTCATGTTGCACCTTCCCCGATCCGAAGGGACTGTCAGCAGGAGTAGCAAGGGAAAGGAAAGGGACATGGTTTTCAAGGTACCAGAGCTCCCTTCCAAGGCACGTCGAAAACAAGGGGATGCCAGGACGGACGTGTTTGGTGCCGTGGAGCCTCCTCGACCCCAATGTGTCAATGGAAAGGGCAAGGGCAAAGCAGAGGGCGGCGAGGCGGGGAACGCGATCGAACAAGCGAACAAGCGCGTACGTGTTTACCGTTTGATACGTGTCGCGTGCGTGTTGACGCGCTTTACAGGTGTTGAGAAAGCTGTCTGCGCTGCATCTTTCTAATGCAGGCATGTCCCGATCGCACGACGAGTTCAAAGATGTGTTTCAGTTCGTTTACCGTGGGGCTTCGTTTGCCCTGGTGAGTCGTTTGCGTTAGGGTATGATGACGGTGCGTTGAACTCGGTGCAGCGTTCGCAGCTGAAAACGATGCACATCAGCGCACAGGCAGCGGACGCGGTCGTTGAAGCACACGTGAAGCTGTATGTGACGTCAGGGGGTACGAACGATCCGTCCGGATTCACTTCATCGAGTCCGATGGACATGGACGTTGATGACGCTGGAGGTTGATGGAAACCGCGGACCATGCGGAACACCCTGTCTTGATTCAGTTGCGCCGCAGGTGGCTGGAACGCCGGTGGGTCCACCAGCTCCACGCTCGGATCTTGCCATGTCACCATTCGTCCGCCAGCGCCTGAGACGGTGGCGTTGTGGACCACTGAGTGGTGTCATGGGTATTTCTAGACATGTCGCCCACGCCTGATCTTGCCAGTCAATGGTCATACTTTTCTTGGACGCGTGCAGGATGTGTGAGAGAAAAGTGGGCGTGTCGCTTGCGGGAGAACGCAACTCCTAATGTATCGAACAAAATGAATGAGGAACGAGAACGTTTGCCTCGAACTGTGTTCCACGCCTTGATTAAAGTTTCCGACACAATAAGGCATGTGCGCGGCGTTGAAACATGCCCTCTTGTCGTCAAGGGTTTACATTTCATGAGGGTTCCAATCGATCAGAAACAAAAAGTGCATAGTACGAGACCGTCCGTGTGGATAGCGATGTAAACCCGTAAGTATCGTAACTCCAGACGTACTTAACTATTAGTATTACAGCAGAGTGGGTGGAACCATACGCAAAAGGCTAGAAAAGTGGAAAAAGAATAAGGAAAGAAGTTAACCCAGAGAAGGACCGGCTTCCCGCAACCCTCCGTTACAAATAATTAACGACAATGATTATGCCCCATGCCCGCCGATTTGAATATACGTACTTTTCGGCTTCCCATAGAAGGGAGAAGAAGAAAAAAAGGAACGGGTCACGAGCGGACCGCCCGCCTGCGACGGGTCGCCTCGGGATACACCTCCTGAACGACTTCCTTGAACGCAAGGTCCTGCTCGTACTGCTCACGCGTCTGCGTGACGATGACCTGTAACACCGGCTGAGCGCCGATCATCCCGCGTTCCGTCTGGATATCATCCACCTCCCTCTCGAACGCGCTCGGACGGAAGCAGTTGAGTGCCTGAAACACGGGGGTGTTTGGGCGGGATAGCGGGCTCGATGGACGTGGGACCATCGGACTGGATGGTCTAGAAAACATGCCCCTGATAGGAGACTGTGTCGTGGGGCGGATGATAGTGCGGGTGATGATGAGATCGTCGCGGTCGTAGGTGTCCACCTGATGTGACCCCATCGAGACAGCGGTACCTGAGGATGATGTGTCCAAGGCGCTCTCTGCGGTGACAGGTGAGGATGTGGTGAAGTAGGTCGAGGATGTGGCAGAGGTGGACGTGGATAAGATGGATTCAGAGGAGAACGACTCTGCGAAGAAGGAACCGATGGAGTTTCGGTATGAGGAAACCTCCAAGGGCACGAGGACCAGTTCGTGGTCGCTCCAGATACCACCCACGACGCCGTTTGGTGGCAGCTCTGGCTGGGATAGTCGTCGTAGAACCTGACCCATGTTCCAAGCAATAGGGTGGTTAGGAGTGTTCTAAGAGAAGGAATAAGACGCGAGGCGAGAGGTGGTGGTGGTGGTAATAACCAACCTTGCGGCGCATGGGATCGAACCGCTGTGCGTCCATGGCTTCATAGCGTGCTGCGAGATCCATGATGGAGAGATAAGGGGAAGATAGGGCGGAGATGATCCGTCAGATAGAAGACGAGAAGGGCGGAACTGAAGGGGCTGCGTTTATAAGGTGAGAACGATCCATGACCACAACTCGTGGTGGGGTAGGGTGGACATTGTGGACAAGTGTCGCTTTGAGGCCATGTCATTCATGCATGAAAACGTCCCATTGTGACGCCTCACGCCACCACAGTCGTTGCTTTGTCTTCAATGCGTTCCGCCACCCCCGCTTTGGCACCATTGCGCTTCTATAGGACCGCAAATTGAATAGGACAGGGACTCACATTGTATATATAGCCGGTTCTGCGGAAGGAAGATTGTCCCGCACATTGATAGCGGTGCCTTCATAACACACCTTTTTAATTTCAGGTGATGTACCAACAGGTGAGTGTGCAAACACATCTCGGCCTGTAGGAAAGCACGTGCTGACCGTGGGTCCAGATTCCGCAAACGCGATCCATGAACAAATTTCACAAAGGAACCGGTCCCGCAAACATGGAGCTGGACAGCAGTGAACTCACCTTTGTCATTCAAACGGCGCGCAAAGTCGTCGTGTCATGGCACAAGGGTGTCTTGATATCAGTAAGACAGTCCAGCAAAATCGGGTTCGCGTTACCGATCGTAACCCAGGTACCTCCAAGAAAATCGGACGTCCAACAGTTTCCTCCAGTAGTACACGAGGCGGCTGGCAGGCCCTGATAAAGCATGGTGGCGCCTAAAACCGTTAGCTTCAACGTGGGACGGTTTCATTTCGGTTTCTCGGTTTCCCAGACACAGCATCCCAGGCCGCGAGGTACCTGTTTTGTAGCTTAGGTTAACTTATAGGACGTACATATATTCTCAAAAGGCGCTGTCCGCCCGATCAACCTATCAGGAATGATTCGCACCGATCTCTACAGCCATAGGGCCATGCGTAAAGGGCAGTAAACCGAAGACGCGCGCTGGTGAGTCGATGCACATGAAGGATCGACGAGAAAAAGCCGGTGCAGGAAATTTTAAAATATGCGGGTTTGGTTCGTCACGTGATCTGCGAGTTGTGTGTTACACAAGATTGGAGTCGAATGTCATGAACCGTCTACCTCCTTCCTTCACATCCTTGTATCGTCTATTTCTGCGTGCTAGTTCTGCATCAGTTCTACACCAAAATGCTGCTCGAAAGCAGCTTCGTCAGCTCTTCCGGCCGGTGTTTGACGCTGCAGCAAGGGCTGTCGGAGAACTTGAGAGCAATCAGCTCTCGCACTCCGAAAGGATAAGACGCGAACGTCTTCTCGACACTTTTCAACAACGGGGTACGTCGATCAATCCTTCCTCGTTAGTGTCGTCTTATTGTCTTAGTGGATGGCACTTTGAGTCTCCTCCTGAACTCCGCGCAGTTTCGTGGCATCCCTCATCGTGCAATTCACAATATCAATCGACTTCGAAAGGCACACGCTGTTTGGGTCCATGGAAGGTACTACTCCGGTTCAAAGAATGCATGGAATCCTAAGGCAGCGGTCGGAGATGGCTCAAAACCTCGTGCTAGTCAGCGCTCCCGCGATGTCGAACGCATACAAAGGAACCGAATGCACGAGTATTGCTGGGACGCTTTTGGGGAGGTAGTGAGGATGGCAGAAGGCAGACACAATCTATCCATGGGCAGACTTTACCTGAAACCCTGGGCATTGGAAAAGCGACAATGACCTACGCTTCACCGCAGTGATCTTTCCAAGTATCATCGCTCATCCATGTGAGTATCTATTTTGACGATTACTGAAGCGGGCTAGCAGCTGAGTTTTTTGTGCCGGTTCTGAATCCTAGAGGACAGGGAGCGGTACGCCTCTGGAACGAAACAATAGTCGACAAGTCCCCAGGGTGGTCAGCTTGTGGATACACATCAGAGATATGTGAACCTTGTTGCAGCCACTAACTCATGTTTATCCATGTGGATTATTGTTCGGTGTTCCACAATTTCAGATCACGTGACACCCTGCGGTACATGTTCACGTTTCGGAACAATAACTATTGTTTGATGTCTCCGCGCCCTTATCGTATAAAAACCGGCGCCGTGGATGGTGGCAAGTACCTCTTTCTCGCGTAGCTGTGCTTCGCACTTGTACTTCTTTCACCATCCCTCCATCATCATATGTACCAGCATGACACTTCAAACTTCTAGTCTGCACGTTGCTGGCCAAGACTCAGACATTCTGGATATTTTTCTCCGTTCTTCTCACATACCCAGATCTCTTCTGGGTGTCGGATCATCCCCTATACCCACCAAGCAGATGTACGAAAACAGTGAATCTATCAAGTCATGGATTGACGCAATCGACTATGTAGGTCCTACCGCCTCGCTCGCTCTTGACCTAGCTAACTGTGTCTCGTAGGCCAATAAACCTGTCTCCGTCTTCAAGTTTGACGACTCCGATGATCCCAACGTCTTCGAATTCGCTACGCATCCCTTCAGAACCTATTTCCCTCGTTCCCCGTTCTCCGACGAGTTTGAGTCGGAGAGCGATATTTTCTTTCCCTTGGACGCGTCGGCATGGGCTCCAGAAGTGTTCGCGTCTTCATACTACGACGACAGTGACGAAAGTCGTTCAGAGTCTTCCTCGGATGACGCACAATACGTCACTATCCCTTCCGATAGCCCTTGGTATCGTCGACCATCACCCAGTCCTGGACCAATCTCGGCCCACGAACTCACCACTGCGGTATACGGAAACTCGTGTTCCAATGATGTTCGCCAAGCTATCGCTCAGCAGGAGCTTCTCCTCGCTATTTTCCACGAGGAGTTACGCAGAGTTTTGCCGCGTGGTGATGGTGCAGAGTATGACTCTGGTTGGTTAGAAGACGTGGACGTGGATCTTTTGCTTGCGCCTCTGGAGACTTATGCAGGCCTGTGCTGGCAATCGGCAGTCTGCGAAAAGTCTCCTACCCTTCGGTCGGGCAAACCGATACCTGATGTCCCGACAGGATTTGACGAACGTTACGAATCTTATTGAATGTTAAGGTGAGCATACTCGAGTCGGCTTGTTGACAGACCTTTCCTGACCTGCATTTGTCGGAAATCTAGAAATGTATCCCTGTCGCCTCCTATGTTCGTTCAAGAAATGTGTTTTCCTTTTGTTGCATATGGTCCCCTTCATCTCCGCCATCAAGCTCGTCAATCACTTTCTCTCCGCATTCTGAGGTTTTGATTCCGTTTTGTATTATTTCGTAGGTAGGGTCTCCGGTGATTTCCATCCTGTAAAATACTTGCACAATAAAATACCTGTACGTTTGACAGACGCCGCTAGACGTATTGGATATATGTCAGAGGCGGCTCCACACAATTCACCGTACTGCAATCCCATGGACCTACAAGGACGACGGATATGTAGCCATTCAATGGAAGCCACCTCTTGAACTCAAACAGCAACGTTCAGTTCTACGACCAACATACTTTTCCAATCACAACGCAAGATTCCCCTCCACAGCCTAGGTCAGCGCTTGGCCGCCACAGGCTTACCGTGGCAACTTCCAGGGACTAAAAACGCATACCAAATTTGGACTTCATGTATACCACCTGGAGATAACTATCACGCAAGTTCCAGATTTCAAAGGCAAGTGTCTCACTTTCTGATCGTTTGTGATGGCTTCGGAGGCACCGCAAGGTAGTTTCCGTCCATCCGCATCACTGCATGGTGAGACACTCAGGTCATCTCCAAGATTGTCATGACATTTTTATGCAAGTCTCTGCCCCCCAATCCTACTTTCTTGCAAGTAACGGGAGTCTCGTGAACGACTTTCCACATCCAGAACATCTGATCGATACTGGCTTCGAAGTACTGGAGGGCCAGAATCCAACTAGGTAAAGTTTGCTTCGTATCGCACCCACCATGTCATGTCAACGCAATCGCAAGTCTCATCTCTTTCGGATGGGCTTTAGTAGCCGCAGTTAGGTTGTGAGTTCCCACATGCAATCACCACGGCAAGCACTGCTCATGCAACCAAAAAAAAAAAAACAATCGTGGCGGTGATTCCATGAAGTCTCATTTATGATGCGGCACTGAGAAATCGAAATCTCCCTGAGAGGGCGATTCTCTCCATCGAATACAGAGATCTACTGTTGATCCGAAATGGTACTGAACCCTCTTGTTATTGGGCACTATTTCCGGTCTGTTTGGCATCCCCCCAACACTTTTATACCACGTTGCTCAGGTGAGATCTGCACGGGCACATCATCATGCACCACCCATTTATCGATAACATGCTATCATCCTTATCCATTCCATCCCCTCGACTGACTGCTCAGCAAGAAGCGGTGTGTCTAAAACGTCCCCCTTGACAGGTCGATTGACACTGCGTTCAGGAGTTACTCGAACCTTTTACATACATTGCGTCTTCTCCCGGAAAAGGATTCCGCGACCTACTCATGAAGGCGTTTAACCACTGGCTTCAAGTACCTCCAGCTCAACTCGAGGTAATAGTTCACATAGTAGAACTGCTACACAACGCGAGTCTCTTGTAGCCTTGTTTTCCTCTCACTCGCACGTCAGGTACTCACTTCGTTTGCAGAGTAGACGATATCGAAGATGGCTCAGAGCTGAGGAGGGGTAAACCAGGTACAGTGTCGCAGAATATCGAAGATAGGTATCTGAGGCGCCGACCGTAGTTGCGCATAAGATATATGGCGTGCCGCAAACCATCAACTCCGCGAACTACGTCTATTTCCTTGCGTACCAAGAAGCCTTCAGAATCCCTTCCATAGAACAAACCGAAAAGCAGTATCTTCTCCACCTTGGGCTTCCGCGCTGGAGTCCCTTCAAGTCCGGCCTCCGCTTCATTCAAATCCTCAATGGTGAGTCAGCATCTTGGCCTTGGTGGAACTACGTTTCGAAATGAGATTGATTAGACGAAATGCTGGCGCTCCACCGTGGCCAAGGCAGAGACCTATTTTGGCGTGATCATCTCCAGTGTCCTACGGAGGAAGAGTATGTCAACATGGTCAAGGACAGTAAGTACTCCGCAAAACGAAACGAATCACGAACTCATCCCATGCTCAGAGACGGGGGGACTGCTGCGGATTGCAGTGAGATTGATGATAGAGTGTGCCACCGTCAACACTGGAACGTAAGTTAAACGCCACGAAAAAGGGTCTAATTTGCATGGATGATTCACCATAGAAACTATGTCCCGCTTGTCGACTTGTTGGGCATTTGGTTCCAGATTCGCGACGACTACATGAATCTGCAGAGTGATGCGGTAAGTGAATCCATGTTCAACGGTCGACACGCTCACATACTATCCGTCGTTCAGTACGCGGAACATAAGGGGTTTGCTGAAGACCTGACAGAAGGCAAATTTTCCTTCCCGATCATCCACAGCATCAGGGGGAAGTGTGACAGCAAATACATAATAAGTGCGAACAACCTCAGTTTGATATCGGTTGAGCAGACCAATTTTTGCAGATATGCTCCGTTTGAAACCTCAAGACCTATTGCTCAAACAGCTCACAATTTCGTACCTCAAGGACGTGACCCATTCGTTTGACTATACTCTCAGCGTGTTGAACTCGCTGGACGCGCAAGCGCGTGCTGAGGTGGCGAGGCTGGGCGGGAATCCAAAGCTAGAAGCGATTCTTGATAAACTGACTGTGAAAGACGGTGGGCAGTGACTACCGATGTATTTTTTGGTGCTCTCGGTTGTACGATATATGTGCTGGCATTAGCGTAAGCGAGGTTTTCCATATGATGCTTAGTGGCGCTTTTCTACTAGGGACTTTATTGTACTGTCCGCAATGCATGTTTTTGGAAGTATTGACGAGGCTACCCGCAGTACGTATGTGGTCAAGGGTCCAACAATCCGATCTTACCCTGGTTATATTCCGTCAGTGACGAGGCAACATAGCCAATCCTGAGTCCCTCCTGGCTTGCGGGCATTTGTGAACGAGTTTGCGGAGCAACCGCTTCGCATGACCAACTAGGTGCTTTCAGTTTTGTCATCCAACACCGATCGGTACGATCTTCAGGGTCACCAACAGGTCGGGCAAGACTGTAGTTAGGGACTCAGGCTCCGAGTTGTCTGAGCTTGGCGCCCACTCATCTACATACCTAGCCGAACAGAAGGGCTCGAAATAGTCCCCGTTTAGAAGGAAGTTCAGGGAGAGTGCCGTACAAACGTGTTCCGGCTCAATCAGAGGCAGCGTTAGGCCCTCGTGTAGGCTCGCAAAAGTCTTCAAAAGCACAACGTAATAGTCGTGCTTTCCAGATGCACCGTCCATTTCGAAACATTTCGAAATTTTGATCTCAGCGACTGAACAGGATACCAAGTATAACTTTGTCAATGATCAAGAATCGGACGCTTCGCTCTGCTCAGAGCCCTCTTCATCGTCATCTCCAAAGAAATCATCACTTGCCACCCCATCAGTATAGGTACTAGCCTTGATCGAAGGAGCTACGCCGGCATTTCTCCGACCAGATGCCAGTTCCTTGTTTTCCCGGCCTAGCTTTCCAAGCCCGTTTTCGGGCTCGTTGCTTAGTCCTCCGCGTTCCATCTGTTGACGTATCATTTCGCGTACTTTCGCTCGCTCTTCGTTGTCGTCCGACGCTGCTGCAACCGGCGCAGCGGTAGAACCAGACGAACGGACTTCAGGCGGGAATAACGAGATGTATTTTCTTGTTTTAGGAAAGTTCTAAGACCTTCGTTAGTCGTCGACACGTACAAGTTCGTGGTGGCGAGTTACCAAGATGTAATTCAGGTCCACTCTCAAATCAGCCAAAACTGATTCGAGCTCCTCTTTCTCCTTCGCATCCGAAGCTGCTATGCTACGTTTCGTTTGCTTTATTTTTCGAACCACTTTTTGGCGTTCTAGATTCAGATACAAAAAGGATTCTTACTCGACAACTCGCCATCCAGCTGCGACAGACTCACCAAAGAACTTGACTTTGTGATATTTCGCTGCATGTTGACGTTCTTTTCGAGATTGCCCAGCGCGAACGAGGTCTCCCTCGAGGGCTTTCAGGCGACGTTCTGTTTCCACTCGCACATCTGCAGCTAAATTATCTTTGGCAAGAAGTCGCTTTGTTTGCCGGAGGGCTGATTTGAGTTTCTGAACGCCAGGAGATGTGTCCTCGTCCCAGTGGGTGGCCCGTGGCCAGCGTGAATACGGGTGACTTCCGGATTTCTTATGGGGTCGTTCCTTGGAGGGGCCCGCTACGGGTGTCGACTCTGATTTCGCTCTTGAGCCTGAGGGTGCCATGGGAAGAGACCTGATGGCAGGAATCCTAGTTTAAGGTTAGGGTTTGACGAATCAAGACCTTGGGTCAAGATCACCAAATTTCGTGTTGAACGTGCCCATCCTGATGCGAAATCTGACGCTATCGACTGTTCATATATCCACGCTACAAGCGGAAGATGTGATACAATTCTCAAGCCCAACATCCGACGATGCTACTGCTGTTCTCAGCGCAATCGCGTTCGACTTGGATCGGAATGCTACTTTCGCTGGGACAGAGTCATCGCAAGGTGAAATCCTGGTCTGGAAAACGTCTGACGGTGTTTCTCCGGCGCCTGGATATGGGTCCTTTGTCTTCTGTGGCTTGTATACTTCGCCCAATGCTGGGATAGCGAGTCTCAAGGTACTCTCCGAGTCCAATCAACTCGTACTAGTCACGCGCGCAGGAGATATCGTGGTGTGGGAGCTTGACGAGTCCGGAGACTTCATCGTAAGTGATTTAGGCTTAGCTGCTCTCTTCCTAACCGTTGCTTCAGGGAGATGCTGATGTCGTAGGCACAGTAGAGTCAGGGATTGCGGCTGTGGCTTGGAGCCCTGATGACTCGCTAGTAGCCGTGGCTACTGGTGCGTTATCAATTGCCCTCACTCTCCCACCGACGGTCGATTTATCCATGAATGTAGACACCAACGTAATTCTGATGACATCAACCTTTGATGTTCTATCTGAAGTCCCCATTGAGACCAATGAATTTGGAGAAGGCAAGATCCACTTTCACTTTTTTCGTCAAGTGTTTAATGCCGATTCAGACGCACCTATAAATGTTGGCTGGGGCTCCAAAGAAACTCAGTTTCATGGATCGATAGGCAGGGCGCATCTCACAGCTGATAACGATCAGGTAGATGTTGACTTTGAGGGTCCTGTTGATGACTGTCGGCCGCGTATTACGTGGCGTGGAGATGGCGCGTACTTTGCGGTTTCCTCACGCTCATCTCACTCGCGCCGCGTAATTAGGGTGTATTCCCGTGGAGGTCGCCTGCAGTCCACTTCTGAAACAGTGCCCGGTCTCGAAGCGAGCGCTGCGTGGAGACCGAACGGTAGTTTGATTGCATCTACGCAAAACGAGGTCCGGTCGGGACCCAAGGACGCTCGAAAAAGTGGCAAATACGACGTTGTATTCTTCGAGAGAAACGGCCTTCGACACGGCGAATTTGGTTTGCGACGTCCGCTTGAGACTGATGGATCGGGATATAAGGTCAAAGACCTCGTCTGGTCTGCCGATTCCGCCGTCCTTGCAGTATGGGTCGAAAAGCTAGAAGGTGACGTGGTGCAGCTATGGACAACTGGAAACTATCATTGGTAGAAGTGTCAATCACTTTACGTCTTCTTTCTTTTTGCTGACTACAGCATAGGTATCTCAAGCAAGAACTTCGGGCTCCGGGAGACAGCCATTTCACTAGTGTCGTATGGCATCCGGAATCCCCACTGAGGTTACTAACGACGACTGCATGTAAGCGATTTTATTTCGGTGTGGTTTTGTCTTCAACTTGGTTCTCTTTAGCGTGTCTCATGTCTAGGATGTTCGCATGGGAGACCTGCGCTGGTGCAAATGCTACTGGTACTATTGGAGTTGTTGATGGAGGTTGTTTTCCTTTTGTTGCGGTTTAATTTTCACTGACTTGTTAATTTATCCCACAGGTGAAGTTCTGCTTACGCCTTTCCGCACGCAAAATGTCCCCCCTCCAATGTCATCCTATCAACTCAAAACATGCATGCTCACTCCGCCCGCGAATCCTTCCTCGACACACACACCGGTTCATATCGCATTATCTCCATCTAACGATCTCTTGGCTTCCGTGTGGCAGAATGGTAGCGTTTCCGTCTGGTCGCTAAATACGAGGATAGGACCAGGGAAAGAGAAGGTGATGGATCCTGTGCTCATTTGGACGGCACGTTTGCGTGACGGTGAAAAGGTCTGGAGACAAGTGACCGTCTCCGATCTGACTCAAGATGGAAAGCGCACTGTGAGGGTAGCATTGCTTGGTTCAGAGAGAGCCTCTGACTATGTGTCAACCCATGAGGTTTGTGTTGCTGATGCCAGTGATGACGAACCCCAGAAGGAAGAACGTTTCCTCGTCAAGATGCCAGGAACCAATGGTCGACTCATGACGAGCGACACCCACTTACCTCCACTCTGGCAGGATCTTAATGGAGAAATATTCGAAGGTAGAGTCACCTCGGGACAGTGGGACTTCTCTCTTGGTTTTTCTGACATTGTCACCAGTGGATTGCATCCAAGATATTGTTTCGCCGCGTTGTGCCTTCCCAGAGCACTGCTTCTGGGCAACCTGCACTATAGTGGATGGTGCTCGACTGCTTATTGGACATGCATATTCAGGCAAATTGTATTGCGTCGCTCCTGGGTTGCGGTCGGTGTTACTTGCAAACAACGTCAATTCCTTCACTGTCACACCGGGTTTCGTGATCTTCACTACCACAGCACACGACTCCCAGTTTGTTCCAGTCGTGACTTTGGCGCAGCATCTGAACAAGGAAGAGGAAGAGCCATCACTGACTAACAGAAACTCAATCACGCAGCCGTCGAGTGACACATGGGAGAAGCGCAGAGTTGAACGAGGTTCCAGAATCGTGACCGTCGTGCCGAGTACAATGAGCCTGGTACTACAGATGCCAAGGGGCAATCTGGAGACGATCAATCCTCGTCCTCTGGTCATGGAAGTCGTAAAGGACGATCTTGACTCGTGCGTAGACGATGTTTTGCTTCGAGCGACGCTCTTTACCCTCAGTTTGGTTACAGAGGGCGATGGCAAAAAGCTTTTGTAGCATGTCGGAAGCATCGAATCGATCTCAGTATCATCGTACAGCACAACCAGGAGGCGTTCATGGCAGGAGTGTCCGAGTTTGTCGATCAAGTCCAGGACATCGATTATGTTAATCTATTCCTAACTAACATTGGGTCAGTCTCACCTTCTTTAATCTTTGGTTCCATGTTGCTGATCGCCGTAGGCAGAGCCAACTCACGCAAAAAGTGATTACCGACATATGCGACGCTATACGTCGTCGACTTGAAATTAAAGACATGAGCAAGTATGTTAACTCTATTTTGACTGCACATGTGGTCAAATCCCCGCCGGATCATGAAGCGGCGCTCGCCACGCTGCTTCAGCTACGAGGTTGCGTGTTTTTGTACACGACATCTGACAATGCTCATGGCATTTTTTTTCAGATTCGCAGCCAGACCTTGTCGAGGATGCTGTGAAGTATGTTATTTTCCTCGTGGACGCTGATAGACTGTTCGATACTGCACTTGGGATGTACGATTTCTCGCTGGTGCTAATGGTATCCCAGCACGCACAAAAGGTAATCCCGTTCAAGGCACGCGACGGGATCTGTCTGACCACGCTTCAGGATCCGAGGGAATATCTCCCATTCTTGCGCGAACTGAGAGCTCTCCCTCAATATTATCAGCGTTTTAAAATCGACGACCATCTCCGAAGATATGCGAAAGCACTATCAAACCTCAACCTTGCAGGTCAGGCGAATGGATTGATATTTCTGGTTGCTCACACGTGCATAATAGGCCCTGATTTTTTCCAGGAAGCTCTTGAATATATTGAGCGCCATCAGCTATATGAGGAAGGTCTTATAATTTTCCAAGGTACGGAACAACATCAGGTCAGCCTTCCCCTTCATGTCCTGAAAGAGGATCAGACTGAAACGTCCTCGAGGCCGTCCTAACCGCGTATGGAAGCTGGCTGTTTGATCGGAGGGACTACAAACAGGCAGCTCTTGGTATGGAGACAGTTCTCGGGCCAGGCCAACACTACTGAATTGGGATATATTAGCCTTCATCGAGGCAGGTGACTTCCGAAAAGCGATGGTTGCACATGAAAGGGCACTGGAATGGCAAGAGCTATTTGACATCTCCGCACGAGAAAAGGTACTCGAAGAAGAGGTCAAGGAAACTGCTTATCGCGTCTCCGGTCCGTTTTCGGACGCCGTTTCAACATTCCCAGCTTATTCAATTTACAGAGGAGCTTTTGTCAAAGAAGCGTCACCTGGAGGCTGCACGAGTCGTTATCGATTACGCTGGAGATGTCCGGCAAGCGGCCATTGCTCTCGTCCAAGGAAATGAATTCTCAGAGGCACGGAGGATTGTAAGTACATCCCAGTCCCCCGTCGTACCTCATTCATCTTATCCTCAGGTGTCATTGCACTCAACTTCCGAGCTCCTTGAGGATGTGATACTCCCAGGAGCATTTGAAGTTCGGTCTCAGCTTGCAGATGAACTCGCAGAGATGCGCGACCAGCTTCGCAAGCAGGTCGTTCGACTACAAGAGCTTCGCATCAGGAAAGCAGAGCAACCAGGTACGTTGCTACCACTTTAAATCCAACGGCATCAATAACGCGGATTACAAAGATGCCTTTTATGGCACCGAGGACACGAATCTTCACAACGTGGACGTGATGACGGACGTTTCGATGGCGCCTACAGCGTTTACAAGGTACACGGCTGCGCCGTCTGTTGCATCCAAGGCCTCCAAGTGAGCGAGATTGATGTTTTTATTCTTGATGACCTGAGGTGAATTTTACAAACGCTCTATACTCAGGCGTAGTTCCAAGACGAAGAGAAAAATGGAACGCAAGGTCGGGTCCGGCCGGAAAGGGACGGTGGACGAAGAAGAATACCTTCTGAAGTCGATCTCGAAGCTGGTCACGAGGTGGACGGCGACGCAAGGTGCGTCCTTTGTGTTCATCCATATACGTAACTATAACCGTTGCAGGTGAAGCGAAGAAGCTGTTACCCCATCTGTTGCAGCTTTCCCAGGCGCACCATTCGGAGGGCGAGGCCCTTCAGCAAGAGTTCAGTGCGTTCGACTCGGAGCTACGGGAGGCTATCGAAGAAATATGGAAGAAGCCTGGGGCGGAACAGGAGCAGCCCGTAGACTCTTGGGTGGTTAGGATGCAAGAAAAGGAAAGGGACCGCCTGATTGACCCGATTGAGCGCGTGCAAAAGCCGGAGATGGGTACCGTCGACTGGGAGCTCCACCTGCTACGAACGAGAAACTCGGACAGAGTGACGTAGGTATGTAAGTTACTACGGCACGCGGTTCGACAAGTTGAATATAGAGACTAAAATCCATGATGTCCTACGGTAGCAGTTGGATCTATCACAGACCTGACAATTAGTACCCACTTGGAGGCGGAGACCAAGAGTCTTAAAATGGCGGTGACGCTGTTAATGAGTTGGTTCGGGAACACAGCGCTGACGGGTGAGCTCCAGGCTCTCCAGTTCCTACTTGGTGCGGTCGCGATGAGTATTCCGTTCATACTCCTTTGTGTCAACAACAAATACATTTTTTTCAGTTTTTGGGAGATAAGATGTGACAGCTCCATGACCCGCCTTTTGCATTCTGTCGTAGTCTTCAAAACGACCAGACATGGCCCAACACACCCTCCTCCGGTGTTCTTCACGAAATTCAAGCATTAACGATCCTTTACAAGGGCCACATGAATGACGCTATATAGCAGTCTCAAGAAGCAAGTAATTGGATAGCGTTTTCGAGCCGGAGACTACCAAAATCCGCGACTTGGCGGAGGACTTCCAGGCGGATCATGTCTACTCGGCGATCAGTTTTCCTGACCGTGAGTATGGCGTTGCTCGGTGATGGTATCGTGATGCTACCCATATGTATGCTCCTTCCGGTCAGTGACAGCGCAAATGAAGAATCGATGGAAGACATCCGAAATGAGGGTCCAGGACAGAACTACTGCGTGTTGTTCTCGTGTCTCCAATTAATTTGAGACTCGGTGAGACTTGCATCTATTGTTCTGGTCATTCGGATTTGTAATGTCTTGCGCGGTGGAAGGATTCGTGTCTGAAATTGCTGGGTCGTTGAACGTGATCTGGTTGTCATCTTTTGTCATCCACTGATTGTCAGCGCGACCCGTTCAATTGTTCCATCTATTACCTCCGACTCTATTGGCAGGTGACTCGTTCAGTAATCCCGCTCAACCCACGAACGAACTCAGTTCGCGATCTTGCTCTGTGACAACTGACACCACTTTCCCCCGCAGTAGGTGAATCGTCACCCTCGGATCTCTTCAAGTCATCCCGATGATCAAAATACAACACAAATTTCCATCTGCGTTGGAATTTGGTCAGGTTGCTACTAATCCATGAGCATGCGGTTATGGAGAAGCTGCAAGTTGGTGCCAGTGCCATGGCGAGAGGGACATGTACAATGTCATGGCTATCACGTACGAGCATCCACCGGCGGACCGAACTCCCGAAGACGAAAATGTTTCGAGGCTGATACCATCCAAGATCGTCAACGGGCACTCATGACCGGTTTCAGGTATGACTTGGACCAGCTCGGACTGTACATCCGGTCCTGGGCGTGCCTAGTCAATGGAGAGCATGGATCTGAATCGAGAAGTGGAACGTTTGCGCAGTAAAAGGATCGGCGCCCTGGTCAAATCATTTGGTACTACATACACCAGCCCCAAAGCTCAACGTGTAAGTCCAGAGTTGTTTGGTTGAGCGCCTTCTAACTCAATTCTGATCCGCACATCGACGCGAAGAGACTCCAAGGAAGCCGTAATCGTTTACGAACTTGTCGTGCGACTACTACTGATTCTTGTCACTTTTTAACGATCGGTTTACTCGAGGGCAATATTGTAAATCCGAGTGGATTCCCGACTCAGGTGCGTTCGAACTAACGTCCACGGGCAAACCAGGCGATCTCAGCGTCGATAACAGGCACGCGACATCTGAAACAAGGTTAAACCTGTAGAAAGTTTCACCCGACAAACGACTTCAAGTACTACGGCCCTGGCCTAGAGCCGAATAACGAACATCGAAACTGCACGAGATACACCGAGTGTGCCTTTTGGCTCCGAGGGACGTCGCTCATACCCTATTCCCCCGTACAACCAACAGTCTTGTGTTGGTTGGAAAGAGCCGAAGATTCGCCACTCGAAGTGGGAGATCATGGGTCAAGGTCACATCCCTCTTCCTTGGCAGTCTATCCGATCGAATACGTCGTCCCTCCGTGTACGTGAAACGACGTATCGACCATATTTCGTCTTGATTCACTTCTACTTCTTCCATGATCGGTCCATTGCGCCCGTGGTTCGCTACCCATGTTTCCAGTCACGGGCCGTCATCGCGAGCAGCAAACAGTCTGCAGTTGCTCCCCATGTATGATATCTGCGTCGAGATTCAAGTTAGCGTTTCCGATTCTCCCAGTCCATCGGATCAGGCCCTCCGTGTTTTCAACGATCTCCCACGTGCATGACTCGGTCTCCGTGGTCTGAATGGTGTTCCTGCCCCTTCCTTCCGTCCTGGTCGGTCTGTCGCAGGCCCATCCCGCAGTACTCTGTCCCACGTATTATTAAATATGTGGTATCTGTGAGCCAGACCACCGTCCCCGGTCTTTGTGATGATTAGCGTTGCTTCCCTCCTTCCGATCTGGTTGGCCTGTCAGATCGGGCGCCGCCACAACGTCGCCTTCGTTCCTGGTCTTTCCATTTCCACCCGTCTCTGCGATCAGATTCGTTACGAAAGACAAGTCTGATCCGAGAGACAGACCGAAACGACGTCTGCATTCTCGGCGGACCATCTCGCGGCGCCCCAAGCACCATCCCCTGTATCACGTCCGTCTATTGTCTTCTTCGGGACCCACGAGCGTCTTGGTCATGATCATCGCCTTTTTTTTTCGCCTTGACCGCCCGGCCTGTCGGATCAGATGTTTCCGGTCGTTGTTTCCAGCTGTTCTCGGCAACCGATCATCGCAGGCGTCGGACGTCGTTCCGCAGTCGTATTCGATATTCGGTTTCACGTATACGCGTATCACTTGGTCACGGTTTCCGTGACCCGGTACTCGTTCTAGGGATGCTATTCGGAACGATGCAAGATGGATGCCGTGTGATGCTATCACGTATGATCTTGGCGCTCCGTCGTGCTTGCCATGGGCATCTCGCTGTGTATCGACGCAGCTGGCAGGGTCGACGGAACGGCAAACGGAAGGAAGAGAATCGATCGCAGTGGCCGTGCATAACGCGAGCGCCACACCGAATGTCCAGGTCCGGTGTTGTATGGTTCGAGCTGGTATGCCAAATACTTCGATCCGACCTACTCGGATAGCGTGGTAGCGCCGAGGTCCACACGGGGCCGTCCCCTACACAAGGGCACGAGGCAGATCCGATCACCCATCCCACGTCGCTCGTCTCCATCGAGTCCGAATACAGATGGTCCATGCATAGATCGAAACAACAATAAAAGGAGAAAAAGGCACTGTTGATCCGTGTAGCATACGTGGGTATAAATGTAGTTTTTAAAAAGAAGGGTTAGTAGTTTGGGGGGCGCTATGAATACATCGGTCAGGTCGATAACAAACAATAGATACAGCGAGTGAATAAATGTGGCGCAAGTGAGCGATTATAACAGTGCATGTCATGGGGGTGTGAAAGCGAGAAATGCGTTAGGATACGACGGACGGTAACGGTTGACCAGGTGACATCAGAACGGAGTTGGTAGCATATGTTTGACACAGTAGTGTCGGGGATATCATCACGCCGAATCTGTCATCGTTCGGGCAAGTTGTCGAGCGCTTCGACATCCGAAATGTCTGTAAATAACTCAGGCACATGAGAAGACGAACATGACCAAACATGTTCTCACCTATGGGTGACCTGAATACGCGAACCTATCAATGCGAAAATCAGAAAGGAAATCACGCCAGGGGAAAGGATGGCTCACATAAGGGTGTAGCGCCGTCCCATGACCTTCTGAGCGTGGGCGCACCAAACTCCTCGAATGCCGATCAAAGATATACGACTCTGCGCTTGGTGTTTCAGCTTCTTGAGGTTGCCAGGTCTGCAATCGGAAATTGCTTTCGAGCGAATCCGAGTGTGGTGCATTTGACGGGTCCTCCAGTTCATACTCGGGTGATGCGTCGTGTCCAGATTCTGATGAATGATGCTCCGAAGGTGGCCGAAAGATGTGCGTGACCTGATCCTTCGGAGAAGGAGGGCGAGGGTTGGAGCTGCCAGGTGGTCGATGCAGGTCGATGGACGCCGTGGGAGGCGTTTTTGTGACCGTAATGATGGTATATCCGAGTTCTTGTGTCAGCGAACGGGGAAAAAATATCTACCGGACTCGTTTCATAGGTTGCACGTAAAGGGAAAAAATGACATACGAGTAGAGTTATCGCAGATGAGACGAATGCACCAATGCCTCCAATCATCAACAAAAAGTCTAATCCGAGTCAGTGTCGACTCGATTTTCTAGCAGGCGGCTGTACTAACCTGGCCAAAATCTGCGCGACGAGTCGAGAATGAGTGTTTAACAAAGACCTAGTCACCGCCGACACTTACGTGCTCTGGTTGATTGGGTGGGTGCCCTGTACACCATCTAGAGATAATACAAACAACGGAAGCGAAAACAAGAAACGATAGATGATGCGTCCAACCTACATCCACGACGTGAGTTGATGCGTAGTCTCATCGACACGGTACACGTACATTGAGCTGGTAAAAGAATACGAGGCGAAGAACAACAGCAGGTGCGGCGCTGTCGTCCTTGACGCGCCGAATGAATGCAGGAAACCGTGAGAGGACGTAAAGAAAAGCCAAGGACGTCGCGGTGGAAGCAGAAGATCCGACGAGAAGGGTCCAAGCAAGGCACTGGGACAACCATGTGCATGTGAGCAACGCGGAGTCGTCAGGAAAGCATTTGCGGTGGTTACCGTGTCGAGTTGTCTCCGCGAGACGAAGGTCGTGAGTGGCATCCCGATTAACGCGAACAATGTGCCTGGCACCGAGTAATGAGTGAATTTTTTTTTTCGTTGAGCGCAAGCAATAGTGGTGTACCCCAAAGCCAGACTTTAAACTCGCCGCTTTCGAACCACAGCCTCGTGGTGGGGCCTTGATTTTGGAGGAAGAGCCAGAACGTGAACTCTGCGTGGCAGGGAGCGATCAGCAACGTGGGACGGCGTTATTGAGCGGACTTGCCTTCTAGGTGGGTGACCCTGGAGGTGGAGTGGGTGTGAGACGGATGTAGTGTAGACGACAATGAGGGAGGACTGACAGTTCACAACCCCACCCAACGCTGAACACAAGCAAGAGTGGGAGCACCCATTTTTTGTTTTGACGTGAATAATATTCGAGTGGTGTGGGCGTTACTAGAGGCGATTAGCGAGCGGTCGAAAGAAGAGGAGGACGACTGACTTTGTCCGTTTGGCAACGTTATGAAACCTGGGCCAAGGGTGAGCGAAGAGAAGAGACACGCGCCTGGTGTGACCGCACCTTCCTGGAACTTGAGATACGTGAATGCGACGCCGAAACAGACGAGACAGCTGAGGGTCGCGAGATATGTGTACTGGGAACGGGTGTGAGAAGGAGGTGCGGCAGGAAAGCGGCAGTCGTACGCTCATGAAGCGCTTGAACGCGCCAGGCTGTCGGCCGGACTGGTTCAATTTGAGACACTGGAATCTGTCGTAGCTCCAGAGGTGGAAGATATGGAAGGCATAAAACTGGGGGAAGAGTGAGACGGGAGACGCAAACGGGACGGAGTGCTGACCAGTGTAGCGAGGATGGACCAGAGGAGGTAGGCAGTCGGGGAACCGCCGGGCATGAGGGAGGAGGAGGAGGGGGAGAGGGGAAATCGGGGAGGGCAAGGAAGGTGGAAGGGAGTAATTAAGTAAATATGAGCAGAGAGATTAGACTTATTTGTGTTGTTCTTCCCCACAAAGTCGATCGCATCTCCTCCTCTTCACCGTACACACACACACACTTCCGATCACACCCTGAAACTACGACCGCTCCGTTTCATACAGCTAATCATACATCACTAGTTTACTTTAGGCAATTCTCAACGTCCTCATCAAAGACGTTGATGTTCCACTTGGGCTCGTATGTCACAGGCGTGTTGTACCTGACACACCACGTCATAAATGCGACGAGCCAAGTCCAAAAAAAAAAAAAGGGCCCACCGTCTGACGTTGCCACGGCCGATCGCCGCCACTTTCTCATAGTCCTCCTTGCTCAACTCGACTTGCTTAAAGTTGGAGATGATACGCTCTTAACAAAATGTTAATGCAAATCTGACAGATGACGTGGTTCGCGTACCCTGGTGCACACTCTTTGGAATGACAGAATACCCACGATAAACGCCCCATGCAATCAGCACTTGTGCGGGCGTTGCATTCTGGTTTTTCGCGACCGATTGGACGACGGGGTGCTCAGTGAGCAAGGGAATGCCGACCACTGATGACATCATCATAAAATCCTTTGCAGGAAGGCGTAATACGCACAGTTATTGCCAAGTGGGCTATAAGCCGTCAGGTGGATATTTTTCACTTTGCAGTATGCGACCAGATCATCCTGCTGAAGGAGAGGGTGGGCCTCGATTTGGTTGGCTGCCTAGTGACACGACATGCTAAGCCCTGAGAGTAAAAAAAAGTGGAGAGAAAAATGCACCGGAACGACACCAGTGGCATCGATGATGCCTTTGAGGTGGGAAAGAGAAAAGTTGGAGACACCGATTGCCTTGACCTGGACAAGAGATGAGCGTTGCTCCGCATGGAAATAGCGCATATATGCACCTTTCCGGTCTTTCGGAGTTTGATCAGTGCCTTCCAGGTGTCGACGAGGGATGTTTGAGTGTCGAGTTCGAGTTCCCCCGCAGCCTCGTTGACAGGGAAGAGACCCCTGCCAGTTGCGAAGGCGACGGGCCAATGTATGACTGAGTTGTTGTCAGTACAAAGGGTGGCTATATGCGTCCTGTACTCACGGTAGAGGTCAATGTAGTCAAGACCGAGCTGCTGGAGGGTCTCATCGAGTGCAGCCTCGACGAGATGGGGCTGGTGAGACGAATTCCAGAGCTTGGAGGTGATGAACAACTGGTCGCGGGAGACGACGGAAGGGATGACTTTCTTGAGTGCGCGACCGACCTCATCCTGGTTTTCGTATACCCTGGCCAGGTCGAGGTGACGATAACCGTTTCTGACGGCGATCTCGACCTAGATAGGGGAATGAGCAGTGATAAGCGAAACAGGGATGAACATACCGCGTTCTCGACCTCGTTCTGTTTCGACAACCATGTCCCCAGACCGATCTGAGGGATGGTCGCACCGGTGTTGAGAGGGAGCACTTTTCCAAACGACATGAGTTTGAAAGTCGCTCTTTATACACACCCACCGCGGGCCGACTGTCCGCTCGGCCCGCACAGTCACGATTAATGGTCAATATTCGAACTTGAAGCAACCTAAATGGTGTACAAAATGTGAACTCTAGTCTCGCTTTGCCCACATTTACGCCAGCCGTGAATATTGATCCATCCGTCAGGATGGGAGAGTATAATGCTGTCTGCATCACTCGTGAGCCGTACGTTGGACGCTTAGCACGCCATATTCAGAGTAGAACGTAGCGAGGAATCCCTATAGCCAACAAGAGAACACGTTTTTCGAGTTCAAGCTAGCCAAATTCGAAACGGGCTTTGAATGGGAGACTGAACGATGTGCGTATGCTCCCAGTAGTAACGGACCCAATTCATGTTTGTGTTACGAGCGGAGATTGAATTAGGCACCTTGTCCCGCTCGTCCCACAGCGTCACTCAACTCACGTCGCGCGCTAAGCGCGTTCAGCGGTCATGAATGTAACCTCTTCATTTCCACGAAAATGACGACGAGCTTACCACATATTCCGACTAGAATCTCCTTCGGACGCTGACCGAAAGTCAGGTCCTGGCGACTCCTGACCTGAAACTACTGTTAAACTCAGTCAAGGATGCTAGGGTATGCGGCCCTTGCATCGTGCCATCCGAGCCATCTGACACATCCACCAGCGCCAGGGGTACGACAACAAGGTCTCCGAACCATTCTATGAATCCCTCGAGGGTGTATTACAGGACCTCCGAACAGTCACTATGGTGCGTCTGACCCAGCTTCCCGACACTCGCGGTTTCTCCTAACGTGTGTCATTAGGATAACCATGATGCGGAAGCCTTTCTCAAACCAGTGGCAAAGTCGGATGTTCCAGATTACTACGACGGTGCGTGCGCGATCGGTCTTCTCACACCATCAGCCTCACACCAGCTCCTGCTTCCTTCTGTATTCTAGTGATATCAAATCCCATGGATCTACAAACGATGCTTAAGAAGGTAAAGGCAAAGCAGTACAAGTCCAAGCGTGAGTTCAAGGACGACCTCGACCTCATTTGGTCGAATTGCTTCACATATAACGCGACGGAGGCGAGTTCCCAGATACTCGTCATTCTCTCTTGCTAAATCCCACCTTTCATCGTTCGTCTTGCGTCCTCTGACACAGGATCACCCCCTCCGACAATGTGCGCTACGCTTAAAGAAGAAGGCCGACGGACTCCTCGCGAATATCACAGACCGCAAGGACCGTGTCGATCTTAATATACCCCCCGATTTCTCTTCATCCCCCCATCGACCCGTCGCGCGACCAAAGATCAACGGATACGCATCGCATGACCGCACAAGATCATCCTCTTCGTCGCATTCACATTCATTTCCAGCATCGCGTTCCTCTCTAACCAATGGAATTCGACCTGCGCCCGGTGTGGCTATCAAGAAAACGAGCATGGATGTCCCGTTTGGTGATATGCCTGCGCTCGTACGTACGCCCGAAGGAATGGCCACTTTTCGATCCCTCGATATGGAGTTGGACGGACTTGGTGAACCTGGTCCATCAACCCTTGCCCATGCAAACGGTCACTCGAATCATGGTCTCATTGAGAGACTGCGGAGTTATGTCATGCCACCAGAATGGGAGAGTGGGAGCGAGGATGAGCAGCTGTCGGGTGGCGAGCTTGAGAGTGATGGAGGACTGAAACGCAGGCTACCGTGAGTGTTCATCCTTGATTCCCGAACGAACCAAAACTCCACCCTGAACCACTCAGGAATGGCATCCACAACCGTCCTCGGAAACGTGTACGACTTACCCCTCCCGACTCGGATGATGAAAGCGCTAGGGAAAGGCGTAGAAATGTCACTGAGCTTTGGTGGTCTGCTGCACAGTCCGATGCGCTATTTGCCAACGGCCTTCCTTCCCTTGTCCAATTTCCACCCTCGGGATCTTTAACTTGCCCACCTTTCCGGGTCAAGCCCGAACCAGGTCCATCGAAACTACCGAAGCGAAAGCGACTAAAGAAAAGGCTTCACGCTCCGACTGCACCCCCAAATACGCTCCTCGGCATCATGAACTCCAACATCAAAGCGCTGAAACGCGTCCGGAGAACACACACCAAGTTTGCGGCACTTAACCTTAACGCCGAAGACGGTGGTGGCGCGGATTTAGATGAACCATCAGAAACCGCCGAGGATGATCCTATGGACGAATTCGTTGATGAGCGGCCGTGGAGAGCGCTGGTGGGGTTGAAGGATGGTGATGTGGAGGGTAGTGTTGAGGTGGGAGGAGAGCGGGCAGCGCATTGCTTGCGATGGATGAATGGCAAGGTTCTGGAACATGCTGGGTTCCAAGGTGAGCCCAGGTGCGACCACGAAACGCAGGTCATGAGTACTGAGTCAGCGTTTTCGCAAGGTACCTCTGCTTCAGCCTTGGATGTTCTGACGAGTGTAACTTCCGAGTTTCTCCTGAACGTTGGCCGAACGCTTAGATTTCTCTGTGACAAGTATGCAAAGACGATGACACCAGAGGTGAGGATATTCCAAATACGTGCCAACGACGCGCTGTTCTCGGCCTCGGTGTTATGTATCCGGCGTTGCGATGAGCAAGTAGAAGGGTGCTGACGTTATTTATGGCGTGTCCAGGAAATCATTCTGCATACCCTTTTTGAATCTGGGATCACGAAGGTTCAAGACCTCGAACGGTACATCAAGGATGATGTCGTACGACATGGCTCACGCCTTGTTGACCTCGAGAAGAAGCTTATCAACGCTTACCGTGAGGCGACGACGGTGGACGTGCTCGACGACGATGCGCTCTTTGGTGCGGGCTCAGAGGATGAGGAATCTGAGACGCCGTTCGCGATGGGCTTGGGAGGCTTCTCCGAGGCGTTCGACGAGGACTTCCTCGGACTGCGGGAGTTGGGCATCGCGGCAGAACTCGGCCTCCCGAGCTTGAGCATACCCAAGAAACTGCTGAAAGGAAAACGCGGCGGCGGAACGGGTGCCACAAAGTACGTCGTTCCTGGCATGTTGCCGGTGTGCTGGAATACTGAGCCAGATCGCACTTTAGGGCAGCGCCAACAGAGCCGCCACCGCCTTTCCCTCCACCGCCGCCCTTTGTGCCAATCACCTCGAAGAACGTGGAGGATCAGATCGGGTTGCTTCGACCGTACTACCAGGGGCGACTTGCCACGTTGGGGCCTTCGGTGTCCGCACCTCCGCCTGTCATTGGTATGCCGCTCATTCCGCCGCCGCTTGGCGTACCAGTGCCCCGCCCAGAAGCCGCTATTACCGCTGGTCCTGTGTCTGAATCACCGTTGTTGACTCTTGCGGAGGATTTACCACTTCCCACTCAGACGAAGCTGGGGCCGATCGGACAGGTCGTTAGGAGCGGTGCGTCGGCAGGCACGATGAAGAAGAAGGTCAAAGCCGGACCGCCGCCCAGGGACATGGGAAACGGCATATTACCGTTACCCCCTGGTTTGCTGACGCTAAAACCCGAGGATATGTTGATGGATCGTGTCGCGACGCCGTTCGATGTGGAGATGCGGGGCGCCGGTGGTGGGGAAGGGAATGGCGATGGGGTACGGAGGGGTGGGACTAGCAGGGGAGGGTTGCCGGGCGGAAGTGGGGCGAAGAAGAAGGCGGTGGATTTACCGCCTGTGATCGCGGCGAGTGCGTGAGCGTCGTGACTTGCTTAGTTGCAAGAAGGCAGGTGAGGCCTCGAAGACTGCCACACGGGAGGATTGCGGAGGTTGTGCGCAGCGCATGACGGTGGTTACTCCTTCACAGACTATGTCGACTGTCTTTCCAACTGGTTCTGCTCTGGTACCCCATGGCTGCTGCATGTCTAGACGATGGGTGGATACCTGTAACATTATTAGGATAGTTATTCAAGCGCCCGTTTGACGTTTCCTTTTCGCTTTCCACCATGTCCTACGCAGGCGTAAGTCTCTCCATTTACAACTCATCGATGCCCATCGATCATCCAATTCGTCGATGTGACGCTAGTACGGTCCACCTCCGCCATCCGTGTACGCCGCGACGGGATACACCAGCTCGGTGACCTCGGGCTACCCCAGCGCGGGTTTGCCGCTCTCGCCGCCCCCGGATGCAGATCCTCAGTACGTCTCTCGTTCATGCGTGTACATCTGGAGACTGATGGACATCAGGCTTTGGAGTTGGTTTCATGGCGTCAACGCCAATCGATCGGGCGAGATTACGATCGTCGAGCTGCGTGAGTGGATCACTCATCGTCGTGATCGTCGGGGGGCCTGACGATGATGTTTATTCAGAACGGGCGTTGGACAATGGGGATTGGACGCGTACGTTGTCACTCTGGACGTCGATCATGATGCGTGTTATTGACGTCGCGTATGGATGGAACAGCGTTCGATCTGGACACGATCAAGCTCCTTATGCATCTCTTTGTACGTCAGATTGTATCCGGGGTTCGCGTGACTGAGGCGATGTGTGTAGGATAACGATCGACGGGGAACCATCGGGTTCAAACAGGTGCGTACGACTGCTCTTCGTACAGAGGATGACGTCCACCTCGCGCTCGCACTAGTTTTCGGGCATTTGGTGGTACATCAAGGTACGCTCGCGCGTACGCGATCAGAGTTGATGTTCATTGCCTCTCAGGACTGGCAAAACCTCTTTCGACATTTCGATCGTGATCGCTCGGGGACGATCGACGCGGGTGAACTTGGGGATGCGCTCACGCAATTCGGGTGGGTCGTCTGTTGCGCTTCACAATTTCTTTTTCCAACCCCCATTCCCATTCCCGGCACTGATCATACCGTATCGCCAGGTACCGTCTGACGCCGCGCCTCATCGAGCTCATCGAGCTCAAGTACGCGTCGCCCGTGACGTACACGGGAGGACCACTCCCGGGCATCACGTTCGACCGATTCGTACGTGCGTGCGTCGTCGTCAAGCAGATCACTGAGTCGTTTAAACGTCATGACACCAACTCTGATGGGTGGATTTCCATTGACTACGATGGGTTCATGGAGATCGTGCTGAGCTTGCCTTGAGGTATACGTTGAATATTGAATGTCGTGTATGAATATGGAATGCCTATGCCCTTGTCTTTGAGAGGTCATGATTGCTCTGAGGATCGACGGCGATCATAAGACACTCGTACACAGAAAAGGAAGCATACGACAAAACCATGGATGGGATTGATCGGCTGCTGATGAAGCTCAGGGGATCTTTAATGAGCCAGACGAAAACGCGTCACCACGTGGACGTCCGAACAACGTCGGGGCAGACTGCGCAGGCAAGGCGCCACGCGTGGGTATCTCTGACGACCCAACTTCCTTCCCTGCCATCAAGTACGCTATCCGTAGTTCCTTGAGCAACTCACGTGAGTCTTGTCGTCAATCAACGTTGGTGTGCGGCAAAACCGCGGATCGCCGCACCTCGAAGGAATGTTTTTCAAACTTGTGAGACGCGACGATGGTCATGAGATAATCGGGCGTGCCGCCCGTGACGGCCGTCGAGGTCATGTACGCTGTCCCGCGCGTGTCGTTGGCGTAGAACGGGTGGACTGGCGATGCGGAGGTCTCGCCTTCCATCGCTGCGATGGGAAGAGATATGAGTGGCATCTTGTTCCCGGCGAGGTAAGCGTGATATCGGAGCTCCTGTGTACAGATTGACGTGCATAGTCAGCGCGTTGGAACGACATCAAGAAAGAGACGCCACTGAGTGCGATGATCACCCAGAAGGTACCGACCTCGTGCGAAAAGTGGCCGTAGAAGGGTTGGGCGGAGATGGACTCGAAGGATTCGGAGCCGACTTTGGATTTGTTTGGGCGGAATTCTTGGTTTGAAGGGAGGTCGGCGGGGAGGGTGGCTGGTGCATTGCTGGGTACGCCGCTGAGGGCGTCGGTAGGTACGGGGATGGCAGTGGGTACGAAAAGCGGGGGAAGGCCGAGTGCTGTACGGGCGTTGTGCGTGTCTGGCGACTGTGGACATGGCTGCGGTGGTCGACCGGTTGTCTGGTATGCTCTGAGATAGTCTTTGGCGCGAAGTTCCTTGGGTAACATGAATGATGAGAATGCAACGATGGAGACGACCGACCTCGAAGCTCTGGTCTGGTATTGGCGTTGTGGACACGCCGACGCTCATAAAGTAGAGGAGGCTTTCTTGACCATTCAGCGACATCGCGAGGTCGAGGTCATGATATTACGTAATTGATATGACCATGATTTACATCCTAGGGGAAACTCAATCGCTGGATACCTTTTCAGCTCAGTCCAGTTGCCGCGTATCCACCGCTGTCCTCGCACTTCCTTTGACACGTTAGAGGATATGATTCAGGACTCAATGGAGCCCTCTGGTAACGGTTCTCGGAAGCGTGTGCGCGTACTTTGCTCCAACGTTTGTGCCTCATGTTCAATCAGGTGCTGGGATGAAGAAACATGTACGGCATCCCACTGTCCAGCGTGCAGCTCGTTCTCGTCCATATCTTCAATACTATATTTCGTAGAGTTGTAGTGAAGAAGGTCAAACAGAAGAAAGTCGAGCACATACCAGCTGCCAAGAAAAAGTTGGATCCGGGAGATATGGGGGAACGTCGAGGACCTTTGAGTATGAATGCGTCCTGACCTCAGATCCTGTCAAGTGACATCCCGCAGACAAGAATTGTTCGATGAGATTCATGCACAGAGTGTTGTACTAAGGAGGATATCGTGGTGGACTGTTCGTTACCATCGCAGGAGCAATCCGCCTGAACAGGGTCCACGCAGCAGGACAGTCACAGGTCGGTTTCCGTGTTAAGCCTTTCCTGTTCGTCACCTTGACCAAGCCTGAAAAAATTCACGTTGATTCAGCTGGTTCGAGAAAGACAGAGTCAGATTCGCGGACACGTGACTAACGCGTCCTTCGTCACTGTCATGGCTCACAACTGCATCGACTGGACCACCAAACCCCCAACTCGAAAAATACCACTCCTCGTCCTCACTCGAGGTGCCGATCGCGTGTACACCATCGTGCCCAAAGAGTTCAAGGTACGTTCTGATTCGTTCAGCTCCCAGCATTCCGTCGCATGACCCTTTCGTAGACGCTCGAAGACATAGCGAAGGAAGAGTTTAATCTCGGCGATGTTGACATTAAAATTTCTTCTTCCTGTGTGAACCTCTGCGATGGGCTACCGGCACGCATCACGGAAGCCTCATGGGAACATGTCAGCGCTTACATCGGATGCGCCACAGTCGAGGTCGTTGTTCCGAGGGTTGTAGAGGTTCAAGCACCTCAAGGTAAGTCCTGCCCTTTCACTCGGTGAGAGCCCCGTTCAACTAGGTCGTGCGATTCACGCAAAGAACCTCCGAGCGCGGATGAGGATGGTGCGGTTGCCAGAGAAGAACAGCCTTTGGATGCGGACGAATCTGACCATCGTCTTGACATGCCGAACGCATCGGGAGCAGAGGCAATGAGAGACGACGTTGAAGATGCCCCGTCACACCATGGAGAAGATAATGATCGACCTGCCACTCCGGAGAACCACGACGAACAGCCTAGGGACGAGGAGGTCAGCGTGGTGCTCCCTCGAAAACCGCGACGTCAGCAGCGCGTAGTATCCGAAAACGAAGACGATGGCGAAGGCAACGAGCCGGAACAAGAAGATCAAGCAGCAAAGTCCCAAGCTTCTCCTGTCGCTGCGTCGCCGCCAAAACCAGGTGAGTATTAGTGCGATTGTGACTGACCCACGCCGATCCATAACACTAGCTATAGAAATCAAAAAGGAACGAAAGAGTGACTATCGTCACGAGTCGGAAGCGCAGCCAGCTGGGCCTGGCGAGTGTTCATCCAGTTGTGACTGGCCCACGCTGATCCATGACATCAGCCCCAGAAATTAAAAAGGAACAAAAGAGTGATTATCATTACGAGCCGGAATCGCAGCCAGCCGAGGAACTGGGTGAGTTTCGTAAATCCCATCAATAGTCCATTGCTGTTCAACAATTCACAGACAGGCCGATCAAGCGAGAGAAGCGCGAGGCGGGGAGCGCCAAGAGTGCAAGTCACTCACAATCTCGTACGTCGACACGAGATCATCACCGAGCAAACTGATGGATCCGATACCGTACAGAATCTCAGTCGGAGGCTCGACCCCAAGCCTCAACCGAGTCGGGCGACAACATTAAACTCATGATCCGTGTCGCACATCGGCCATCGAAACAAGAATCCAAGTTTACGACTAAAAGTACCACCAAAGTACATAAAGTGCTTACCAGCGCGTGCAAATCGTTCAGTCTCGACGCGAGTCGGTAAGTCGTGCTATTCCCAATCATTCGTCATTCCTTGTCAAATGACACGTCCATCAGTGCCACCTTGTACTTGATCATATCGATGGAGGACGAAAGTGGCGAAGTCGAGAATCTATTCCCTTGCGACAAGAGCGACACCATCGCGAGAGCGGGTGCAGAGCGCAGCATCGAGTCCAGGTTTCTGCTCAAGATTGCAGGGGAGGCGTGACGTGATCTCGTACTAGCATCTCATCAGTGATGGAAATCTCATTCACACCCCAGGCTTCAAGTTGGATATATACTTCAGATTTACTTTCACATATCGAGACTCCAACGTTCTAGCTGAACTCAGTTTATAGTTTTATACCCTGGTCAATACATACACTCTTTTCGTCAATTCTGATTCGCCACTCACCCAAGGGTCAATGCTTCTTTCTGATGGCTATTTACATGTAAAAGCCACGCCTCGTTGTCGATAAGGACCTCCCACAACGTCGCACATTCTCGTGATCAAAGGGTCTCCTGATCGTACCTTTGCAGGCAATGGCTTCTCGCGCGCATTCCCTTTTTTTTTTTATACAGGGCCTGTCCCCACGATCGTGATCCCGTGAATCTGCCTCGAGCCAACGCTCCCATCCAAGTATCGCGATCATCACGGCCAAGCCGTGGGGACGATGACGGGTTCCAAACAAATCAATGGGTCCCGGAACGATTTGCGCAAGCCGCACCGCACCCTTTGAATCTGCCAGACTTACGCTCGTTCCGACTTTTTCCCGTCTTGACATGACAGTCATGGCTCGATGGCAAGCGACGCCAGCGGGTAACGTCCTCGGTTAGACGCCGACTATTCATATACATAAGCTGTTTAGTTCATGTGTCGGCATGTACGGTATGCAGTCATCAATCGCTCTCCACGCCCATCAACACAGTGGCTGACATGAACGGCGGAGCGGCCAGAGCCGTCCTGCTGGTCGATCCGAGCCTCTAAGCGATAAAAACTTCTTACATAGTAACAGCATGATAATTGGCGGTGCAACGCCAACGGCGTTCACGTCCGCCATCGAAAAATTCAAGGCAAGTACATCCGACGGGGGACGCGGGCATGTGTTAGTCGCGCACGTCGGCGCTATCAGTATGTAGTAAGATGACCGTATGGACTACTAGTGCAAGACAGTACCATGTAGACTACCTTGGGTACGTTCATGTTTATGCTATAGTATGGCAAGTCGCGGTATAGAGAAAAAAAAGAGAGAGAACGGGATCGTACGTGCGAGTATATAACCTCTCCAGGTTGATGATTACGACGTCCGGGACAACGTACACGGCACACAGTTCAGAGTAAAAGAAAGATAACCAAGAAAAAAAAACTCAGTAGCGACGCCACAATGGCATGGGCCCACCCATGATCACGGGGCGGCCAGAGGCGACCTCTTCCCTGCGCGCGCAAACGTCACACAGGCATCCGACACGACGCGAAGCGCATGGCTCGACTTGGATGTTTTCAACCGTGGCATTGGCGGGGTGTGTGCATGGGACCGCGCAAACGAGTCGACAGAGGGCGCGAGCATCAGTTCGCGCTTCTTCATACGCCATGGCATGGACATGTCGTGAGCGGGTGTCGCGGGTGGTCGTCCTTGAGGATCAGCATACATAATGTACGCAGCTGGTTTTTCTGGATACGTGAGGGACGTATCGTGGGAGTCAGAAGAGGGGGATGACGAGAGGTGTGGATTCTGCAAGGACGGACATGAAATGAAACAATGAATGAACGTCCAGGAATGTCAAGCCATGGCAGACGAAGATACGCACCATGTCGAGGGGGAGCGAAATCTTGGCAGCCAACGGCCGCGTCCGTTCAAAGCTACCAGGATAATCTCTCACTGCGGGAGGGAGACATCGTTCACGCTCGCCCTTGAACGAACGCGCGCGGGAACGCGAGTTCCTGCGCACAATGGGCGAGGTCACGTCATCGTGAACAGCAGCTGACCAGCACAGCTCGGTGAAACACTCCACGGGTGAGAGTAGAAGTTGCTCGTCCAGTGTGTCAAGACATGAGACGTCCACCTCGACGCCGCACGCCGCACAATCATCTATGATGGAGAGAATACCTGGGCTGGCGAGCGCCCGCCAGTCCGTCGGATTCCCCACGTTCGTATTTTTTGGGTCCTGGTCATACATGTGGTATGGCTCGCGGGGAGAAGGGACCAAGGGGGATGGAGGAGCGCTGTTGGTCCAGCCGCACGCCCTCTCATAAGGAGTATCAACAATAGAGTGCGTGTGCGACCGGGGAATAGCCTCATCAACGGGAGTGAAACAAAAGGTCAACTTGTGAGACATGTCAGCACGACGTCGTCCAGACACAAGACGATCGACGAGCACCCACCGGGGAGTCTGAAACAAGGTCGTCTATGCTAATGCATGCGGATTTCGGGAACGAGAGACGCTTGGGACCATATTTGTCGCCAGGCGTGAACCAGTCTACCGAAAAGCTCGTCTTGTCAAAGTCCATTTGCAATGAAACGAAAGAACAGTAATTAAAGGAACGGAAGAGGACAGACTGGTAGAACCTTAACGTCTGCGGAGGAGAACGCTGAAAGAGGGGCTGTAAAGAGAAGTAACAGAGCGTGCGGGGAGAGGGAAATCCAGTTGGAGGTAAATACACGCGCCTATATAGCCCCTGCAGGTGTTCTTAAATAACCGTCGGTCATACCGGATCCAGGGTTACAGAGAAGGACCCTTGGACCCATAAGTGGCAAGGCGTTGCGCCTGAGCGACGACAGGGAGAGGTGCACGCCCAGCGACCAATCAATTTGGAGGATCGTCATCATTTTTCAGCATGCCGGTTTCCTCCATACGTACATGATAACGAGAATCCGAGGGTCGAGAATCCGAGACGGCACATTTGCAAGGGACGCATGTGGACGTCGAGATGAACGGTCGACTTTGAATGAGGCGGAGTCGAATATTAAAATTGTTCTGTTATGCGGTCTCGAGGGGAGCTCATTGTGCGTAATATATCCTGATTGCGATGTTAATTGAGGGGTAACGTATATATGCCACGGAGAGGAGCGTGTACACAGGACAGCATCGAGAACAAAGCCAGGCCATTGTCACGATAGCGATAATGAGAGGCATAAGTATCAGATTACGAGTTCAAGCGAACGTGGGGGATGCGGGATACGCCAGCGGGGGACACACTTGCTACAAATCGCAAAAAAAAGAGGTATGTGTCAAGCAGAAACCGAATCGATAAACAGAGATATGACGACAGGAGAAAAGAAAGAAATAAAGTAACGACAATCAGAATGTAAGTATGAACGTTCGCGAAAAGCCAAGTGAATAAAGAAAGAGTCAACCAATAGCCCAAAGGTATTTCGCATCTCTCCGAATACTCAGAGTGAGGCGATATTCGACAGAGATGGAAATCCGGAGCCAAATCGATCTCATCCACTTGATTTGGTTAGACCTCTTCACAAGCTTTCGGTTGTTTTGTGATCGATCCAGGGACAGGGAGGGGACAGAAGACCAGGGGCTGACGCATATTGTAGTGGGGTATCAAGGAGGAATGCAAATATTGTCCGTAGCGAACTTGGTGCCAAAGAGTTAGTTGGCTCCATTAATGGCTTCGTGTTCGGCTTCAACGCGCATTTCTGGGATTTCAGGACCTGGACCAGCAACAAAGTTCTCTTCACCAATGCCGTCTACCACCCCGACATCCTCCTCTACACACTCTCCCATCTCATTTGTACCTGGGCCCGCACTCACGGTGTTCCCACTTGCCGTACGCCTTCCACCCTGCGGGCCTGAACGTGGCGGGTTGGCACAGCGATCCTTCCCATGCGCGATACGTAGGTTGGCATAATCTGGCTTATTCTTCACACCGTCAATCGCTTTGATGGCATTGGAGATGTTCGTGAAGTTGACGAATGCGCAGTTCCTGTAGAAAGGGGTCAGGTACCTGCATCCAGGGCGTACAAGATGTGGAGTGACATACTTTTCCTTCAAGAAGTTGACAAGTTCGATATCGCCATATTCCCCAAAGTCTCTCTTAAGCTTCTCCTCACTAAACAATTCAAAGTCTTCGATATTGCCGATGTACACGTTCCGGGTGGCACCGGAGTGCACCGCCAATGCAAGCGAAGGCGGAAGTGGACCCGAGTTCTTTCCCCAACCAATCTTGAGGCGGCGGTTGTTGAGGGTTAGGCCTTGGTACGAAGACACCTGGAAGAACGTATAGGCGGCAGCTGGATCGACAAATGTAACAAACTGGTTATATGCGTTGCGGTACGTCAGAAATTGCTTTGAAGGGAAAAGCAGAAAACACGCACCGCGATATGCTTATCTTGCATGTACCGCACAGTTTGCAAGACACCTCCCCTAATAGCATTACAAAGGTCCTCCGTGGTCGTCTCTGGGTGGATGTTTCCCAAGTACACTGTTCTGTTGAGTCCTTGCATTCCGCCCGCAGCCAAGCCCATGCCGTCTGGTGAAAACGCTGCATACGGCGAGAACGGGCCTCCAAATGGCGTGGCTCCAAATGGCGTGGCAGAATGAGGCGAGAGGGCAGCAGAGTGGACGAGGGACTGCGCAGCAGCAGCCTGAGCAGCTTGAGCGGCAGCCTGCTGTGATTTGGGAATGTAGGCACATCTATCCTTGCCATAGTTGACGCGCTTGCCTGCCCAGGCCGGTTCTGTAGGCAGCGTGTTGACCACCTGAAGAAGAGGAATGAATCCTTGGTTGGGCAGGCCGAGAGCCCGTATGTACGCAGCACATACCTTGGTGGCCACCGAAATGCTCAAAAAGTGAACAAATCCGATATTCTTGTCCCTCACAATCTTGACCTGATCGATCAAGCCAAATCGACTAAGCTCATCCCTCAACATCTCCTCCGTCATTCCTTCGTCCAGTCCGCCAAGATAGACGTTCCTGCTCGCGTTACTCTGTTGAATGGCAAGCTGTACTTGCGCCGGGACGGGGGAAGGCTTTCCCCAACCGATCTTGAGCTCCTGGCCATGTAAAGACAACTTTTTAATCGTCGCATCGGCATGGAACGAAGCAGCCGTTTGACTGTCGAGGAAAGAAAGGAATACACAAGATTTCTCCGGAAGTACTCGTATAGACTCCAGAGGTCCGAAATGAACAAGATTTAGGAGCTCATCGACAGATGCAGTTGCAGGCAAGTTTCCGATGTACACAGTGCGAGCCGTCAGGCTAGGAGTACCAGTCATAACCGCAGAGAGTACTGCGGGGGAGTAACCACCGGGTGTGGGCGGGATGTTGACGTTCAATGAAGGCAGACGCGGTTGCTGAGAAAAGTTCTGTTAAAACGTCAGACAACGATCGTAGCAGCATGTCGCTAATCACCGTATACACACCTGTCCAAAGTTACCCGACTGGCTCGAATACGGGAATCCACCCAACATCCCCACACTTGGAAGGCCCATGCCGAGCATGCCATAACCAAAGGCACCAGCACTATAAGGACTTCCGCCATTTGCTTGCCCTTGATGGGCCTGCTGTTGCTGCTGCGCAAATCCTGCGGCTGTGTGTGGGCTCATCTGTGCGCCCATTTGCATGCCCTGACCGTTTACGGCCGTGTTAATGCTTAGGGAAGGGGTAGAATACAATGCGTTATGCGTGAACGCAGGAGAAGAATGGGGCTGAAAGGATTGCGAAATCGATGCATGGGGACCATAACCGTAGTTGGCGAATGCGTCGTGATTAGAAGCGCTGTTGCCGGAATTTGCCGGTGTGGTCAAGCCATTGGAGGGGGTCGTGCCATTGAAGGTAGGGGACCAGCGGGCTTTTTTGGCATCTGGGCCACCAACGGACTCCATGGACCTCTGAAAAACTGGTCAGCGAGGTGACAGAAATTATAAAGCAAGCAGACCTTCATCATGTCGAGGTCAAAACCGTAAGAATAGCGACTTGCAAAAGCGGTCTGGGAGTCGTCCATTGCGTGCAGGTAAATGGGAATCCGGTTGCGTGGAAAGAGAATGGAGAGAGGGAATTGGCAACGGCGGAAAGTCGTTGAAAGAAGTTTCAACGAATGATAATGAAATAGAGAAGGAGTAAAAGTTAGAGAAAGAACGACCTCAGAAAATAGAGGGGGAAAAGGTAGGGAGCGTGTGGGATGTGGTCTGGGAAGATATGGAACGCGAAGGGCGAAAGAGGTGTCAAAAGTGCGATATTTCAGCAGACTTTTTAGACACTTCTTAAGGAGACAAACGAGTGTGTGTGTGCAGGCGGGAAGGGGGGGCGAAGAAGAAAAAACACGCACAAAAAGCAGATATAGAGGGGGGACTAGAGGGAGAGAAGACTGTGCTGTGTTTATAGATAGAGGTAAAAGGTTGGTAAAGGGTGAAGGACAAGACCAAGATTGACGAGATCAAAGCCCAAGCCCTGGAAACAAAAGTAACACGGTCAGTGAGTCCGGCATCGCACGTCGAACGGCGCGGGAAATGACGAGGAGGGTACAGCACTTACGTCGAGAAGAACGGGACAGACGACGAGGAGGACGAGGACAACGACGCTCGTCAAAGCAACAAAACTCGTCAAGCTGGAAATGCGAAAAAAAGCAACTCGAATTTGACAGATAACCCACCTAGTTATAATAATAACTTCATTTACTTCCATCCACGCACGGACCCCCCTTTGCATATCTCAATTACATATTACATAACGTTAAAATTATTTCTTTATTTTTCCCCACAACTCTCCTTCGTGCCTCGCAGATACCGCCATGTCCAGCTCATCCACCGCGTCCTCCAACGCCAGCTCCTCCTCCAACGCCTCTTCATTCGTCTCGTCCGACATCATCTCGTCTTCGTCGATCTCCGCACTCGCCCCTCGTCGCGTCCGCGTCGCCTCCTGCTCGTAGGTCCGCGTCAGGCACGCCAGCGGACTCAGCTTCCATGCAGAGGGCGCGCAGACGAGTGGCGTGTACATATCCCGATGAGTCGAGAGTTTAGGAAGCTCAGCGGACAATTTTGCCGCTCTGACGTCGGGATCAACGGACGAGTTCGGCTCGGCCTCGGTGGACTGTCCATATCGTGCCTCGAGCGACTTGAGATACGCTTTATGACTGCGATAACGTGCCCCGGTCGCTTCCACGGCGTGTTCGACGGCACCGGTGGTAATCTACGATATGACCTAGTTACAATGTGTGCACACATAGTTTGTCACGGAATCACACACCTGATCGCCTTGTCTCCACGCCCGGTTTCGTCGTTTCAACCTTATCTCCCTCTCCCTCCACACAATTGCCCTATGAATTACGTCCGTTACGAACGACACCATACCAGCTTGCAAATGTTGAATCAACTGGGCGCTGACGGACTTTGTGATCGCCGACTCATCTGAGCCCTCCCCGTCATGCGCGAGGGAAGCGTACAATCTAAGCATCGTTAGTCACATAGGAAGCAGACCAGGCACTGCACAACTTACCCCATCAGCCTTCCCAATGCTCCCAGGTTCAATAAATCCATACCCTGGTCGCGAAGATACGCCGCATCGACACCCAACTCGGTAAACTGGGCCTTCAGCTTGTACGGAAGTGTCAACCCTGGTTTGTTCTTCTTGGGCACGTTCTCCGGCAGCTCCGCTTCGCTGTCAGAAGGTGTCTCGGAACATGGCACAGCGATGGGCGAGGTTTCGCTCCGCCTTGGCTTCACTTTCTTGCCGGGTTTGAGCTTCGCTATACCCGTGTCCTGAACACCCCCGGATGCAATGTTATCCCCGCGAAGTAATGCCCTTTTTCGACGCATATAAAGTCGCTTCTGGATGCGACGACGTGAACGGGGGGACAATAGCAACAACTCCGATTCAGCATTCGCATCAGTCACATTGTCTTGCGAGGACATGAGCATGTTGTCCGCTCCCGGCTGCGATGGGACGTCAGGCGATGTAGGCTGAGGAGACCCGTTGGCCAACGAGGATAGACCCTGTGTAGGGACACGAGTGCTTGTGCTTTCATTCGGTACTTGACCCGACCGACGTCCTGCAGGATCAGCACCTCTAGATAAAGTCAACAGTACCGGGTCGATCACCACGTTGGACGGAATCTCGGGGACGTTGCCCGTTCCCGGTGACCCAGTGATCCGATCTGATAGGCTCGACACGTCCCTATCACGCGTACGAGGTGCTCCGTCATCTCCGTCCTCCGTCGACGTGGCTGTGACGGAGCCCTCTCGGCTCTTGCTCCCGTCGTTCATCGCTTCTGCGCCCTCCCGCAAGATGCTATCCAGAACCAGGAGACGTGGGGCCTCTAAATGACCCATCAACGCCTCAAGTCTTCGTGCAGGTTCAATGGAAGGGTTCCGGGAACGTTTGCGCGACGTCGATGTGGGTGATGGAGAATGGAGAATGGGAGGAGGGGAACCTGTCACTCTCTTTGGTCGAGCCCTGTTCCGAGGACCCCCTTTTCCACTCCCATGTGGGCGTCCCCGTACTCGCTTGGGTGGCTTGTCATCAATTTCCGCTGTATCAGTAACAGCATCGCCCTGGAGAGACGCGAAATGTTCCCAGTCGATGATCCAGGTAGCCATGCGCTCCTCGGCGTCGATCCAATCTTGACCGACCTCGAGTGCGGGTTCGCACAATTCCTCGTCGTCCTCGTCTTCATTCATGTCCGAGCCCGAGTCGGGACGCGAGTCAGAAGCGGACTCGTCGACTTGCATCTCCACGTCCCCATCTTCCATATCCATGGCTTTGTTATCTTCTTCCACGGCCAACGCCGCAGCGCCCTCCTCCAGCGCCTCCAAGTACATCCATACCTCCCACTCGGTCTTCGTCGGGACGCACGCAGCGATGAGATCTGGCCGCCACCGGGAGTGCACCGAAACGGCACGGAAAAAGGCGTCCTGTTCGGCGGAGGTCCAGTTAGAGAGCGCATGTGGCTCAGCGTCCTCCTCGACCTCGCGTTCTACGTCGATCTGGTCTTCACTGTCCTGCGAGTCAATCCTTAACCCCAGACGCGCCCTGCTATCATTGAGATGCTGGACGAAAGTAGGGAGGTACCCGCCTAAGATGTCATATTCATCCTCCGAGTCCATACCACTCTTCGAATCAGGGCGTTGGCAGGACAATGGATTCGTTTCGTAGTCAATGTAAGGCCAAGGAATAATCGCGTAGAATTGAATTGAATTGTGTGTTACGGCGGAGCATCCTTTGAGGGTCGATTGTCGGGGAATATGACAAGGAGAAAAAGGAAAAAAGGGAGGAAAAAATGGGCTCAACCGGGAATTGAACCCGGGTCACGTACATCTTTCACCACCTTCGTGGCGGGGCAAACCCGAA
>JBBPOF010000161.1:0-39314 GCA_038091315.1 Porphyrellus cyaneotinctus | reverse complement strand
CGAGGATCCGCTTTGATTGATTATACATGGCCCACACGCGGAGAATCATCACAACTGTAGACGGTCAGAATACCCTTTTTCCGAACTGATCGATACAACTCACAGTCGGCTGCACCAAGAAAAAGGTAGAATGCCCATGTATCGATTGTATAGAGTATTTTACCTTTGAAGCACTTGTGAATAGAGCTGGCGAGGAAATCCGTGGCCGGATGCACTTACAACTGTGTAACAGATGTTAGCTGTGCTAGGAGTCCCGACAAAGAAGTTATGGACACGTACGTCTATGATTACCAACTCAATATCATTAGTCATCTGCGCGAGAGGGGAAGAATACCTTGGTCGGACCAGGCAGAAAGCTACTTCCCACTGGGAATGGGGAGACAGTTCGATCAAGGGCACGCACTTATTTCGAACGAACTTACAAAGGGAACAAGTTCTGATGGGCCAGCTAAAGTTAGGACTCAGTAACGTGTTGTAATGACCAGACTTACATGAGAGTCAAAAGACCAACATAACGAACCTATTAATGATTAGCCGAGCCCAGGCGGTGACAGATGATGCTCAACACACAAGAACGAACAGCGTTGACACATAGCCCCAGCGCTTCCTCTGCATAGCCATCAGGAACACATTGCCGGAATAAACAACGGGATACCGACCCAGACGTATTCAACCTGTACGCATTGTCAGTGAGGACAACCTTGTGCCATGATGGAAATATATACCTCGGTCGGAAAAGTGACGACTGACGACGTAGAAGTTGGTACGTGCATCATATTGGAACAGTTGGCTCACCGTAATCGTAGATAACAGCAGTAAGGACAGCAACTGTGGTTTGATCGTGATGTTAGTCTCTCGCATGCCCTAGCGAGGATCATGCATACGAGTTGCATAGTTGCTCTGCTGAAGGTTAAGAGCTTGTATTGTGGCGGACATCGTCTTGTCGATGCGCACTGAGGGACAATAATAACTACGGCAGACGAGAGGGAGACAGGAGGGCGTCAACGTGCTTGTGTCGATATCGATTTATAAGAGCGCAAAGTTTGGTTGGTTATTTTGTCACATAGCATTGCACATTCATAGTGCGTTGGCGGAACGTTGGCCCCTTGCGGCAGTAGTTCATAGATCTCAGCGCCCAGAACGCGCACGGGTAAACATTCTGCCGGAACAACTGTAGCAAGCGGAACAGACCCATGTACTACAGAATTATACATTAGATGATATTACCAGCAATGTCCAACGCCTATTTGGCACTCTGGCGTCGCAGGTCTACACCCGGTACCCAGAGTGAAAACTTGGGTGGAGAAAAGACATGTCAGCATCACCGTGTCAATATAGAATGATTCATCGGTGCCTGTGTTTTTCGTGCACATGATTCGAATGCCACGATTCATTGGAACGACCAGCGAGGCTAGGCAGCCATATCTGGAGTCCCTGAGCCCAATTTTCAAATTGAGTCGCAAGAACGTTCAAACTTGAACATCGCGAGCTGATTAATTGAGAAAGAATTTGCGGACGTGGAACATGCCGGTTCCGATCAAAATGGCATTTCGGCATGCGCGGAGATAATGCCTCACTGGTTATTCGCATCACATCGCAAACTGCCACTGGCAGACGCCCGGGCCTGGCAGCACTCCAAACTCAACTCTAACACAAGACCACTGGCGCCCTCCCCCACTTGGATGGTCGGTCCTCTCCAATTTCCCATACTCTACGTGTATGGTTGCCTTCCAAGCTCAGTGTAGGGCGCAGGTTGGTTTCGGAAGTGGAATGATTGTAGAAGCAAGACATGCCCATAAAATGTTCACCAGCCATGTACTCGCAACGACGACAAAGGTCTGGTGCTAGGAGACATTTTACCCAAGACGATAATTACTACTGTCTTCGGTGCTATTCTCATCCCCAAGGCATATATTCCGATCTATATTATTGGACTATTCCCCGTTCATTCAATCCAGAGATCACGGGTTGTACTCGTCCTGAAGATACTCGTATTCGGTTGAGAAGAACCAGCCAAATCGCCTTGTGGGAAATCTCTGTACAACATAGGAACATTGTCCCATACCACCTACACATCCCGAGTAGACGCAGCCTCCATTAGTATCTCCTCAACATCCAACCCCTCGTTCTCCCCAGCAACCGCGAACGCCATCGTCGCTGAGGATAACGACAAACCGAACCCGGTGTCATTTCCTTCACGCCTACCTCGAGCATCTTGTGCATATAATTCCCGTATCCCCAGGATGAACCGAGGCGTGAGAGTGTATATGGGTACATATTCCATGATGACCAACACTATCCCCTGCACTCCTGTCGGATTGGTTCCCGACACGTATATCACGTTGATGAGGTTAAACAGAAAGACGCTGAGACATAGTAGAGCTCTCGTGAGTCCGATTTTGGTTTGTTGATACGGAGAGAAAGGATGAGAAAGGGACGTACGCAAAGAAAGAGAGTATGCCTTGCTTGACCAGCAAATTCATGTACCGATTGGGTTGCCACTGCTTCGTCGCATGGTACATTTGAAGTGATTGCCTGACGAATTTGACGACTGCAAACAGGCACAGTGCTCCAGCATGCGTGATTTGCAGGCTAACAGCAACGGTCGTCCACGTAGGTTCAGTAGCTTGCAGTACGCAAAACGAATAATTTAATATCTGTGCGGTACTTGCTGTATGATGGCCAACGCAATAGGTGAACAGATGGTTAACGTTGTTTACTATTCATTCAGCTAGCATCCACACACCTGGTAACTTCTTCGGGTTACTGTCGACAGCAACCGCAAGGACAGTTGAAACGATCTCCAGCGAAAATAAAACAAGGAGAGTTCCTAGGATGATCCTTGATCGATCATACAATGCCCAGACGCGAAGGATCATCACGACTACAGTCATCATGAGAAATTCACATTTTTCAAAAAGTTAACCATGCAACTATATAGAAACTCACCATCGGCCGCCAACAAGAAGAAAATGAATGCCCATTCGTTGATGATATCGAGTACTTCGCCTTGGGATAATTCGTGAACAGAGAAAACAAGCAAAGCCTCAGATGCAACGGCTCACAACTGCGTAATATTAGCTGTGCGAGGACGAGGAGAATGGGACCACTACGTACGTCTATGGACACATGTCCAGGACGATCGTAGCCAACGATATTGGAGGTAAGCTTACTTTTGCAGGACCAGGGATGAAACTACTTCCCACTTAAAGAGAGTCACACCTTGACCAGTCTGACGTTTTAAACGCGAAACATACCAAGGGCAGAGATGCTAACAACATCTGGAGTTAACACTCGGAGTGTTTGTAACAACAAGAAACGCACATGAAATTGCAGAGACCAAAGTAACGAACCTATGATAATGGTTAATTTTGCTGGTCGCGATGCCGAGAAGTTCGGTACACACAAGGATGAACATTGTTGATACCCAACTCCAGGACTTGCTCTGCAGGATTATCAGGAACAGAATACTTTCACAAGCGGCTGCCTGCTGACCCAGATGTATTCGACCTACTCAGATCGTCAGTGAGGAAAACGTAACGTTATGTATACGATGGACTTGTACCTCGTCGGAAAATGTGAGGACTGACATTGAGGTGTAAGCTGATGCGTTGCACTGGAACTAAGGCCTTAGCTCACCGTAATCATACCCAACGGCAGAAAGGATAGCAACTGCGGTAAGGTCAAGATTTTGAATACTCACGGGTGAGGATGAGCATACCAGAGACGGAGTTATACTGCAGAAGAGTCGTTAGTGCAGAAGACTCGGACATGGTCTTTGACGGATGAGTGTGCTATGAGAAATAATGAGGCAGCAAACAGGAACGGAAAGAGTCTGAATTTTTAAGCCAATTAATAATGAGCAAGTCAGTATTACCCGTAATCATTCCGGGTGCTGATTGGCGCGCAGGCTCGAGGGCCGATTAAAACGGCACGAGGAATTCCATATACCCGCAATCCCCTAAATATTCCCCAGGGCCTTGGTTCTCGAGTGGGAATGCATGTATATGATTTGTGGTATGGCACCAGTGTGGCAAGACGGGGTCATAGTAGTTCACTTCAGGTTCGCCTTCTGAATTGCAGTTACGTAAGTGCGTGAGTCCAGTTCTCAGGCTTGCAGCCTTGAAACACGTCTCTACAACGACCCTCGAGTACATATATTTCGTTGTCAAGCATTGGTGTGATTCATGCACAAGTTGGGCGATGCTGGACCCACCGCCGAGGTACCTGGACCTTCGCTATCCAGAAGAGCTGACCAACATTGAACGATCTGCATTGCCTTTCCGTGTAAGACAGGTTCATGCCCTCTTTGTGATCCCGCACAGCGTTCGAAGACCATGCCTCGTTCGATCAGATTCCGTGTCGCCAGGGTGCACACCCATCTCCGACGCCAACGCATGGGCGCATAGCTATGACTCAGAGTCCGAATCTGAAGATGAGGTAACGCCAAGCCGCAGGCCCTCTAATAGTCTGCATTCACACGGACACTCCAAACGGCTCGACTGTTGCAGGGCTTAGGCATGGATGAGTCCGCGTTTTCCTCCATTCCCGTGCGGTAGTGGCAGAACTTGACAGATATGGAGAAATGAACACGCACTGGAGAAATCATCGACTTCAAAGATGCCAGCGGGCTCGTCTGGGTCGTCTCGTACCAGATGATCCAGGTAAAGTGCCGTGTGGCCACAATGTCGTCGCAGTATTAGAGTAGTCCGAATCTACACTAACTGAGTCATCGTCACTGTGACTTCCATCGGTATCTCCTCGATGTCATCCAGTGCTTCGTTCGGCTCAATATCTGCGAATACCATCGCTACCCCGCCAGCGTTGTATCCGCTTAACGAGAAGCCGAACCCAGTGTCAATTCCCGCCCCTCGCCGAACATCATGCGCATGCAGCTCCCGTATGCTCAGAATGAATCGAGAAGTTAGAGTGTACAGAGGTACACACTCCACGATGCGCAGCAGTGATAACTGCCATCCTCCCGTTGGTGCCTCTCTCGAGATGGGCAACACGTTCGTGATATCAAACAGAATGATACTAAGGCATAAAATGTCCGTTAGCTCATTTGCTTTTTGGGTTGCTCACGAGAACGGACGACAGCAACGAAATGAGGACGTACGCCAAGAAGGTGAGTATACCTTGCCTGACGAGCAAGTTCATGTACTTATTGAGTTGCCAGTACTTTGTCACGTAGTACATTTGAAGGGACTGCCTCACGAATCGAATGACGCCAAAGATGGATATCGCTGCACCATTCACGATCTGCAGAATGGCGTCCACTTCTGTGGACGTTGATACAGTAGTCCCCAGGGTGCAAAATGGAAAAATTTGGAAGGTGACCACTGTAGAATCCACAGAGGGACATCGTAGACAACCGGTTAGTGAATAGGTCTGTCATTCAGCTAGTCTACATACCTGACGTATTCTTTAGATCACTCCTGGTGGCAGTATCGTGGATGCTGAAGATAATCTCCACGAAAGTTAATGAAAGAAGAGTGCCAAGGACTATATTCGATTGATGATACATTGCCCATATGCGGAGGATCATCACAACTACAATCCGCATCAGAGTTGACTTTTTTGGAAACCAGGGCGGATAGCAACTGACAATCAACCGCAGAAAGAAAAACCAGGTGGGTGCATTGATTGATTATATGAATTATTCCACCTTAAGAGCATCAGTGAATATATAGACAGGGAAAACTCGAGTTGCGAGCGCGCTTACAACTGTTTCGCAAACCAGTACGTTAGGAAGCTCTTGGATAACAGAGGGGAGCGAATACGTACCTCTATTGACGTGATTCAGTACGTTCATTAGTCAGGCGGCATCGGAGAGATAAAAATACCTTGGCGGAACCAGGTAGGAAGGTGCTTCTCACTTCGACGATGTGGAATCAGTTCGATCAACCTGACGTTTAAACACCAAACTCACCAAGGCCAGAAATTCTGTGGATCATTTGGACTTAGTATTCAACATATATCTTAGAAACCATAGACGCACACCAGATTGAAAAGACCAAAATAACGAACCTTCAATAATGGTCAGCCCATCGTATGACACAACAATACGTTGAGAAGTTTGTTACAGACAAGAATGAACAATGTGGACACCCAGCTCCATGGTCTGCTCTGTGTGCTCATCAAGAACACCATTTTGACAAACACTGGCAACTGCCTTCTCACCCAGATGTATTCGACCTACACATATATTTAGTGAGAAAATTGTGCATAATGGAAAGGAATACACCTCGTTTGAAAATGTAAGGACTGACAAGGTGTAAGATTACATAAACAGACCCGTAGTAAGTACAAGTAAAACCCACCATAATCATATCCAACGGCGGAAATGATAGCAACTGCAAAAATAGAATTATGATACTCGGGTCTCCCACGAAAGGCACTGAATGAGCGTACATACCAGTCACATAGTCGTTCTGCAGAAGAGAAATCAGCGCGAACTGTTGTGCGGAAGACTCGGAAATGATCATGTAGATGGATCGGCGCCAGTGCAGCCAGACAGGATCAGAAGGTCTTTGAATTTGATACTTACTCTACGTTTATAAATGCCATGTCATGATCCCCATATGTCAATGGGCGACGCCGATGACAGCGAAAGGCGAACAGGCTCCACCGTGTGACAAATGTCATATTGCAACTGAACGTTACGATCCAGGGCCAAACTCCAAGAACTGTGAAGCTGGCCCATCAAGCAAAGCAGTATACATGACGTTATTGCTTGACGACTCTCTTGTGGGTCATTTGAATGTGCCAGGCTCCCGTGCTCCTAACCAAATCGAGAACCCAAAGCTTGAACGTACGTGGACTATCAGAATACTACTTAATTCATTTCTTTCCGTTGGATTTCTTGGTTGCAAATTATTTTGACGGCCGTCTGGCCCGGAGGTCCCACTTCGTAAGCATGACATTAGGTCATTCTGATGCGCAAGCCTGGTTAGGGTAATAGGTATTCCCAAATCACATCGATTGAATCGAATTTGGTTGGTGGAGGCTCAGCAAAAAGTCCGAGGAATACGGTAGTTCTGCCACCACATCTACAAAAGCATGACACGTAACGTTGTTGCTAGATGAGTTACTAACCAAATTGAGAACCTAAAAATTTGAGGTTTGGCTTGCTTATATGGTCCCAATTTATTGACTCATCTCCAAGTTTGCGTCTGGGCTCCAGGATTCACAAGCAGGCGCATGCCAGCCGCGGCTCTCATTGAAGGCCCATTCAAATTATAACCAAGTGTGAGGCACCATAGTGTACAGTCAGCCTCCTAAGCCCAGTCCAATAATTTTTGCACTAGCTGACCACTTTTTACAGGTGACACCGATCCACCAATATGTCCGAGTCGACACCCTCTTACTGGAGTTCCCGACGTCTCTTTCAATCATTCCCATAGATACTTACCAAGGCCGCTGCCGTCGAGTTCGTCGGAACAACTTTTTTCTTCCTTCTCGGTCTGGGCGGTATCCAAGCCGCAATCGGCCGAGTCACTCCAGAGCGGCTCGACCGTCGAGCATACACTCTACATCGCTACGTCCATGGGGTTTAGTCTGCTCGTCACCGCTTGGTTGTTCTACCGCGTAACGGGTGGATTGTTCAACCTAAACATCACGTTAGCACTACTCCTGGTCGGGGTCGTCGGTCCTGTCCGATTTGCCTTGTTATGTGTCGCCCAGATGGTCGTCACCGCATCCGCGGTACTGTACGACCCAACTCCTGGACCACTCAGCGTCAAGTACAGTTTTAGAGGTGGTCTGAAGCGAGGAGGCTGACGGCTTTGTGCCTTTCTTGCAACAGGGCCCAGGGTGTGTTCATAGAGACCATGATGTTCATCACGGCTACATTGGTCATCGCCGTACTCATGTTAGACGCCGAGAAACACTCTGCTGTTTGATCCTGTCAAACTTTCAACCATTTCGACCCTGCAGTAGCTGACGGTAGCCCATACAAGACTGATGCTATTTGGAGTTGAACCCCGCGCAGGCATCAACCAGAGAAGAGGACTCCCCGCCTAAGCCGACCATTTTCGCAATCGAGAGTCAGAGGATATTGAGGCTACTGGCAGTGCAGCTGTGCCTTCGTTACCTCCGAACGGGCAAGGGAAATGAAAATGCACAATGAGCTCGGCGTCAATTGAATGGTTGTTAGGTCTTCCCAACGGCGATGAATCATCTCAGCTGACATAACGAGATTGCAGTTCACCCGATCTGGCCGAGAAAACTTCGATGTGACCTGCCTCCTATTCCCTTGTATTTCTTCTTTCCTAGGTTCCCCGTTCGTTCTAGTTATCTAGCCCCCCCAAAGCAATCAAGTCCATCCACAGTCACCGATTCACCGCTGTGTAGACACTGATTTAACCACAATGTCCGGATCGAATCTCCCCTACTGGAGTTCTCGACGTCTCTTCCAGTCATTCTTCTTAGATGCTAAGGCGGCAGTTGTCGAGTTCATAGGGACGACCTTTTTCCTCCTTCTCGGTCTAGGCGGTATCCAAGCATCAAACGCTGAGTCACAGCAAAGTGGGTCCGCCGTCGAGGTTTCACTCTACATCGCCACGTCCATGGGGTTCAGTCTGCTCGTCACCGTTTGGCTGTTCTATCGCATCACAGGTGGACTGTTCAACCCCGACATCACGCTTGCGCTCTTCCTGGTCGGAGTCGTCGGTCCTGTCCGATTTGTCTTGTTCTGTATCGCCCAATTGGTTGGCGCGATCGCCGCGTCCGCGATCTTGCACGGTCTAACTCCTGGACCGCTCAGTGTCAAGTACAATTTTCGACCTTGTTCGGAAGTGCGGGAAGCTGACGATCTCGTGCTTTCCTAGCACGTACTTGCAGCACGGGATAAATCCCGCTCAGGCTGTGTTCATGGAGATGTTCATTACGGCTCTATTGATCATCGCCGTACTCATGTTGGCTGCTGAGAAACATTCTGCCACGCCATTTGCGCCTGTAAGTCATTTCACCCGTATTTGGCATGCCGGTAGTTGACGACGGGGTGGTATAGGTTGGCATTGGGCTGGCGCTATTTATCGGACACCTGTACGCTAATTAGTTTGGCTTTTCAGCAAGGAGCATGGGGCCCATTTACCATGATCAGCTTCGCTGTCTTCTACACCGGCGCGTGCATGAACACCGCTCGCGCGTTTGGTCCCGCCGTGGTCACAGCTTTCAGCTTTCAGGGACACTCCAACCATTGGGTGGTACATCCCGTTGTAACCTGATGTAGTCGTTCGCTAACCTTTGTTCGGTACCCAGTATTGGGTTGGTCCGTTTCTGGGCTCTTTGCTTGGAGTGGCATTTTATGCACTGCTCAAGTCGTCAGTCACAGTTTCAGTGCCGATCGTATTCCACCGTGATAAACCTTACTCTTAACAGTATCAACTATCTGGAGTTGAACCCCGCACAGACATCGACGAGAGTCGAGGACTCCCCAACGAAGCAGACGATCTTCGCAACCGAAAGAGGAAAAGAGGAGGCCGCTGGCGGTGCTGTGCCTTCGTCAGCCTCAAATGGGTAAGGGAGTTCGAGTGCAGTGTAGGTTATCATCGTCACAACTGGTCACCTAGACTATTTGAACCCAGCTCATTCGGGCGAGATGACGCTGAATAGATTAATGCACAGTCGAAATCATCCAGTCATTTTGACATGATGTATCCAGTAATTTCTAGTGTTTTACGAAATTTACAACAAGCTTCTTGAATTCATTGGGCCTGCAAATGGAATTAGGATCCTCAAGGGTACACTGTCGTAGGACTCTCACATCTCCGCGTGTACTACACACAGGGTTAGTAGTTGTAGGAACGCAGGGTGCATCGACTCACTCCAATGTCCGGTATCAAGTTCTTCGATGGCGCTCTCGGGGAAGAAGTTCTTAATGAGAGGCTTATTGTGCCCATTGATGAATCTGGTACCATCAGGGACCCATAACTCTTGCAGGGAGGTGCAACTTACTTGCTCTTCAACCCTTTGACAAAAAGTGTATGTCCATGCCATGCTTGTTCGCCAGGGGCATAGGGAAATGATTCTATTTCCGATCTCCCTTCCTTCAATATGTCTATCGGTACTCTGAACTTGAATGGTGATTGACTAGTGTCTAGGTTGGTCAGTAAGAATGCACGGACACTCGGGTCCTGGAGCGCCAGTTAGTCCCTGAATGCGTCAAGTTAGGGAATGAGTACCTTTTCAAATCTCTCTAGAATTTGATTGGCCATATGACGGGAGGAGACGTTGCTGGCCTCAATTTCCTCCATGCCTTGCGTATGTAAAACAGCTTCAGCGGATGCTTTGGCATGCACAGGCACGATATCGGACACGATGAGATCCTTTAGGAGATAACCAGGTGTTTCTGGGTTGAGAGCAAACGTCATTGCAACTTTTCCACCCCTTGCGAACAGATGAGACTACCTTCAGCACAAAGACGGCGAACGTACATTGAATGTCCGAGAAGAGAAATGTCCGACAACGATAGTCTGCGACAGAAATTAAGAACATCCGCGGCCATGTGGGTATAAGTCATGGGTCGAACGTGCGGCGAAGAGCCGTGGTTACGGAGGTCCTGCATGGCTGCATGTCACTCTACGCGACTGACTGCGAAATGGAACGCACAAGAGCATACACAGGACGCTCAAGGTCACGCGCGAATGCCTTGGATAGTGATTGCCAATTCCGCTTGGAGCCACTAGGGAGTGCTTTCGATCAAGTACCTGTAGTGGAACGTAGTGCGAAGTGCTCACAAAAATCCGTGAAGAATAACGAGGGGTCGTTCGGTCTTGTTGCCATTTGGTGGGATGTATTCGTCGTACTTTACTTCGACCGAAGTCACCCCAGAGAACGCTCGTCCTGTTGTTCCCGGTCACCTTGATGATAGCTAGGTCTCGGCAAGAAGCGTACTAGTAAGGCATGTCTGAGCAGGTCGGCTGAACTTAAGACCACAATATTTGGCGCTACAGGAGATCAGCGACAACATATATTTGTCCAGGCCACCAACCCGAGCGTAATGGATGGAAATCTGTTTGAGTTGCCGGTTGAGTTGCCGGTTTCAGATCCGAAGTAGACGCGTCGCGTAGACACCTTCCTTTGCTGTTACCACGATGGTCTCCGTCACAGTGTCGCCAGCAGGAAAGCCCATCTCCATCGCTCGTGGGCTCCCAAGTCAATTCGACATACCAGGCAAGGACGTCCAGGATGCAACAATACGCGACGTCAAGGTAGCTATTGCCAAAAAATTCCCAAAAGTGAGTCCGAGTCTCGTCTGGGTGTAAACTTTGAGGGTATAACCTTGCACGTCTTCCAGTTTTACCCCGGGCGTCAGAAACTTACCCTGAGAAACAGCAAGAATACCCTGAATGACGAGGTCAAATTGGTCGATGCGGGCATTGTGAACGGTGAGGAGCTGCTTGTCAAGGATCTTGGCCACCAGATCAGCTGGAAGACTGTCTTTTTGGTTGAATATGTGAGTCTGCACGTCGAGGCGGTTCCTTCGTGGTGGAACTGACGTGACTGGAAAAGGCTGGCCCTCTTGTGATACACCCCATTTTCTACTTCTTCCCCGAATATATCTGGGGTGGTCCCGTATACCACAGCATGTTGCAACGGTTTGGATTCTCTCTTGCTTCTCTTAGTCTTTCAGGCGCTTATGCAACTCATAGTTTCGTATATGCGCTTGTCATGATCCATTTTGCAAAGCGCGAGTTCGAAACATTATTGTGGGTCACTCGTCCATACTTACTCGAGTCAGACGATGACTTTGTACCTCAGCATTCACCGCTTTTCTCATGATACCATGCCACTTACGAACATTTTCAAAAAGTGCGTGTCTTATTGTCGCGCCGTCGGTCCCGACTCACTGCCTGGTATAGTTCAGCCCATTATCACCTTGGGAGCGGCAAGTATATCTTCCATGATTCATCCAGGCTCACAGTTCACACTCGAGACGCATATAGGACTCTTCCTGGCACTGGCGATTTACGGCCCGCAGTATTCCGCAATGTCCCCCTACGTTCGTGGTACATCCCGGAACGACCCTATTTTCATCTGGGCCTGTACTGCAATTTGGGCAGTGAGTTGTCTTCTTGTCTTTCATGGACTTTGCTGTGGATCTCACGCCTCCTTGGAAACTAGTTCGCTGAGATATCTAATCTGATTACCCACATCACGCTCCGTAACCTCCGTCCGGCTGGGACCCGCAAACGCGTTATTCCCCAGGGATATGGTTTCTCGCTCGTGTCATTCCCGAATTATTTTTTTGAAAGTCTTGCTTGGTTCGCCATTGCATGGATGACTGGAAGCTGGACTGGTAAGTTCTCTTTCTGCAAGTGTCCAGACTTTTTCTACAAGGAACACATAGCCTATGGCTTCTTGATTGTTGCCACCGGACAAATGTACATCTGGGCTGCGAAGAAACACGCTGCGTACAAGAAGGAATTTGGAGGTGCTTACCCCAAGGGAAGAAAGGCAATGTTCCCCTTTATTGCCTAAGGCCGCGGATATCACCATTTTTTTGTGCGATACCTGTCGCTGTATCGAAGTCGATGCTCATTCGCATGGATATATTTTGAAAGTCTAAGATGGTACAAACATGCTACTGCCGCCAGATCCCCTGTGGTGATAGTCATGGACTGCGAGGGACTTGAGTGTGGTGATGACCGATCTACATGATGAACACAACCCCATGGATCAAGTTTATTCCAGTGCTGCAGGAAGTCGTCTCACCGTTCGAATACGATGGTGCTAACCAATGTGAAGAAGAAAGAATGGTAGGGACCGCGCAAAGGTGACCGAACGGTTGATATATTAATGCGAAGGTGCTCACGATATCCGCTTTTAGGAGTTCATCCGCGTCGCAGGGGACAATTCCTTCCGTCGGCATTTCAAATTGATGAACTAGGAACGGTCCTGTAGCGTTGTTCCATCAGGCTAGTGTCTCGTGGAAGGAAGCTTAAGAAAAGGAAAAGTCCTTCCTCAGCCACTGTTAGTCTTATGTCCTCGTGTCAAAATCGCAGGGCCTACACAACGCATTCTTATCATCCAACTTATTCTCCAGGCACTAGTACTTTGATCTCCATTTGACCACCCATTTCTGCTACTCCTAATTCCCACAGAAACCTTCCCTGGCCGTCTCTGTTTTGCCGTCAACGAGTTCGAAACACTCAAATCCCTGTAAGCCTGCTTTGAACCCGGCCCCACTGCGGAGGTTTGTAGAGTTGGCGCGCAGATCAAGGCTCTGTCCGGTTTGCGAGTTGCTGGCACCAGCCAGAGCCTGAGGTGACGACTTCTGGTATCGATTCAGAGAGGAATCTTTGTCCATGTATGTGGTGACTCTTCGGGACTAATGTTTCAGCAATGCGCCCGGATTCTAAATACGATCATATAATTTGTTTGTCACATGGTGTCAGGTTCTGCATAAGAAGGTAGTGCGCCCATTCGACCAATTCTCAACTTCCTATCCACCCCAGGTGCTGGCACACACTCCATGTTTCTAGCGCTACAGCCTTCACTAACTCAGCAAAATGACTATGTATACAGTATGCTCATCCTTACTCGAAGATCAATATCACAACTTTTCCGCAGCTGCTATCGCAACTGCTGTTGGATATGATTACCGTGAGTTGTCTTGGATTCCAATACGATATACTGACTTCTACATTGTCAGTGATTACATTTTCGGACGAGGTATATAATGAACATACACTCATTCCACCCTCATGAATCAATTTCCTCACGGATCATTCATATAGATTGAATATATCTGGGTCAGCGGATCCCTGTTGAAAGGTGTCATGTCCTGATAGGGCCCCTATAGACCAAACCCTGGAGCTGCGTGTCAACGGTTTTTATTGTCGTACGTATTGGCTTCCTAGTACATTCTCACAACCCACAGAAGGCTTAGCATTGTGTAGGTTCGTTATTTGGGCCTCTACATCATGTGAGTCTATGCAAGACGCTCACTGAATGCTAACTCTGGATGTCTCGGAACCTGTTCAGAGTATATTGCTTCGGTAAGAACTCGTCTCCAGCTCTTCAATACGCCTTTGATCGATGCTGAGCTGTAATTCCGCCCTAAGGAAGAATTAATTTCCTACCGAGCTCTGAAAAGGTTTTTCCTTCCTTCTAACGCCGATGACTAGAGAGCGTACTGAAGTGTATACCAACAGACGTACGTATTTGTTGTATCCTCGTTGTTGGGACTTTACAGAAACAGCTATATCTATCAAATAGTTGTGAGTACACCACCTCAGCTTAGCTTCCCCTACTCACGGACGCACTTAAGGCAAGGAGGTTTACATCATCGGTTACTGGCTATTCATACTCTTCATTGGTTCAGCCGACAGTGAGTTGTGTCGTTCACTTCACGGATCGCTAACATTGATAGTGGTTGCAGTCGTGGTGATCCTCCGTGTGTGGGCAATATACAATCGATCAAGGCTAATCCTTGGCACTCTCCTGGCGTTATTCTGCCTGGAGGCTATCTCCGCCACCATTGCTGTCTCCTTCTACAGCAATCCGGACAATCTATCAGGTACGTAGACGCCGGCTGAATAAATCGTACGCTACCCTCATCAGCCGTCTGCTTCAACTGCCTTCACTTATCGGTCATCACAAAGCGGTTACGATCCAGGCAGATGACTTTTCAATTTGCACGACGACATCCATCTCACGCGATTGGTTCAAACTCTCCTTGGGCACGGTTTTACCAACCACTGGCTTGGGCGGCGCAACGATGTGTATCCTCGCGATCGTACAGTTCGTGAAGCAGTCAATGGAGATGTTCCAAGCGACAAGGAAGTGGCAACTCAATCGATACATGAACTTGCTCGTCAGGCAAGGCGTTCTCTATTTCTGCCTGTACGTTTCTGTCCCGTCCATTACCTCCACACCCACCGTTACCGTAAACAAGTCGATTCCCGACCTAATGCCTTTCCATCACAGCGGCTTTCTGTCGATCATCACCAACGTATTGACAAGCTCGGGGATGCTTCCGACAAGTGGATGGAAAGCGGACGTGTTGGCCATCTTCGAATACTTACCCATGTATGCGCTTACCCCTCGATTCATCGTGAGCATTCGGGCGTTGTACGCGCACGACGTTCGGGGTAGACGCGGGAGCAGGATCGATACTGGGTTCGGATTGTCATCTAGCTGTAGCGCAGGTGAGATGACGATCTTGTTCGCCGATCACCACGGACAGGAAGAGAGGTTGGAGGGTGTCGAGGGGATATCAATGGAGGTTAACACAGCCCGACCAGAATAGACGGTCACGGTGGACAAGCGTCCGGTGACTGCCCTTCCACGGCCCTAAGGCGCACGACTACGACAGCCTGGTGCTATCTATCGTATAGATCATCTCTACAGTGATGAAGGGACCTTGACTCCGGGCATCAGGACGACTACCGCAGAGACGATACGTAGATCAGCTATGCTAGCACGGACCTCGATATTACGCTGCATCACTTACAATACACGAATCGGACATGGTACGTAGGAATCGCAGTGTCGAAATAGATGCTTGCACCGATATACGCATAATATAGTACGCGCATGTTGCTCCCCTGGATTACTTGCGCATGACGCATGATAGAAAGTAACCTATGTATACGAGTGAGACAAGTCGTGTGCCACCCAGCACAGGGTCGTTCCAGAGGATCAGAAGGGAGTGCCCGAACAAAATTTATCTGAACGGATCTTTTCTGCAGGAATGATGCGAAGACCGTCGTATAAATCCAGCATCGTCCAAATGAAAGGAGTGAAACCAGGTATACCGAAGCTGGATGTCCTAAAAGATGGTGGTGAGTAACCGGCGGATCTGCGTGCAGAAAAGATCAGACAACAAGAAAAAGACAGCCAACTACAGCCTGAGGTGCATCTTCAGTGGTTGGAGTGCGTTGACCAATGCGATGTTTGAGTGTGAATTAACTATTCCAATACATAGTGGGAGCGTTAACACGCCATCTGCAAAATTATTCCCGAATTATACTCGCAGGCTACCCAAATCATCATAAAATGTGAACCATCCGCCTTTTGGATCTCTGAGCGAGCACAGGCAGGGCGATTAAACTAGAAATCGACTGCACACTGCATCACGGATAATAACCCGAAGCTTGATGGCACATGGGAATTACAGTATGTCAACATCGATATTCCATGTGTACACATCAGATAGTATGTACATGCTGCTACCCTGTGTGTGATAGTCAACATGACCTGTGTATGCAAAAAGGCAAGTCAGCGTGATATCAACAGACACCATTTAAGAGGCTCAGAAAGGAATACCTGGAAACATTGAGCCGAATGGGCCTTCTCAGCAGGAATGATACAAGGACCATCATGTAAAAGCATCATTCAAATGAAGAGAGGGATTTGCTTCATTCTTCACTACGCCCGAACCATTTAACAGGTTTCTCGTCCCTCGGCAAGATGGCCAGCATTCATGAGCTGTACAAGGTATTTGGTAAGTAACTGGAAATCTTGATCCACGCAGAGAGCGATCAGATAAAAAAGAAATACAGCCAGGAGGTGTCTTCAGACAGCAGCTCATAAGAGCGCGTCGGGCGGTAACTCCATGATGACATCATTTAAACATGGAAGGAATTGCCACTCACCTGACTCGGATAGTCACCTATTTCCGCAATGCATTATGCGAGTGGACGCCTAGAGAAAGGTCAGCGCTCCAGCTTTTAGTCGGAGGACCGCGAACACTATGAGAAGAGGAAGAGGGGCAGGAGTCGAAGAAAATTTTCAAGGCATGGGACGGATTCTAGTTCGAGAGCAACCGGAATCAACATGAAGGAAATATTCTCACGTTAACTTACTATCCATTGATAGGCATGAACAATACGACGCTAGCAACTGCCTAATGGCCATCTGCATTACTTGTGCGCAACCAATAACTCATCTCTACACCGTCTACGAATCTGCCTACAACTTGCGCCTCGAACAATGTGTCAGTGCCGTCTTAAATTATGATTGGCACCACGTGAGCTGAAACCAATAACAGAGTAAATGTCTTGCCTTTGCAGATCCCTACGTAGAGCATGATACGCTCACGCTTCTGCTTGATCTTATACTGCTGAAGAGAGGCGTGTATAGACACTTGCTGTACAACAGAGGCACTGCGCCTCGTAAGGCGTATGAAAAGACCAAAGCTCCCGATGCTCAACCCAAAGTCGCGACGGCCGTTGATGTTGCACGGAAAAAGGCTCTTGTCAGGGAAAAGGTTGTTTGTTCACCGTTCACTCGTGCTTACACTACTGCAAAACAGGCCAGATGGCTACACATTCTGAAGATCGGAAGTGGACTGGTGCTGGTTGATGCTTGTCAGTAACACAGTAACCTCTTCGTTTCTTTATTTGACGTGCAGAACCCTAGTCATACGTTGGGCACAGCTCAGTAAGTTCCAATGCAGGATGATCGTGGGAAGTACCTAACAATGGGTCCCCAGACCCACAGGTCGCCGCGGACCTCTCGCAATGGAGTACTGACACAAGCAAAGTATTTCTGCGCGTTCTTGTGGCATGCTTGATAGGTTCGTTGTACCGGGTTCAGTTACTTGACTCAATTTATCACAATTCGCAGAATCGGCCGCCTTTCACGCCGGAGTGGTGCTCGCCTCGTATATCGTACTCGGATTCTCTGATTGGATTGGATCATGGAAAACTTCTCGTTCTAACGAGGTGTCCGGTATACGCCAACAGTTCAAGTGAGGCGCCCATGTTCCGACACGATGTCGACCATCTGATCTCATTCATTCTCAGGATGTCACATATTCCCCTGGCAATCCTTTACTCGTCGTTTACGAAATCGTTTCTACTCTTTCTGCTTACGATCTGGCGACCATCGTTATCGCTACCAGGAAAGGGCCCGTATCGGTTTGATACACGATATGAGAACCCTTGGATAGTGAGCGCGCTCGAAATCTGGGACGAAGACAAGCTCGACCGCGAATGGGTGGTACGCAACATGCTCGGTGGCATAGCTGCGGGTTTCGGCCTCCGAGGTAGATGAGTCTTCCCTTGCTGTACATGTCCCCACTGACTTAATGCTGTATATGCAGTTGTGTTAGACTGCCATCCCCTGTTCACCACGATGGTCATTCTTGTCGGGTGGGCGGTCAAGACGACGGTTGCGGAGCTTGTTAAAGATTGGGTTGGTGCTGATCCACAGATTGGAGAGATTTGGTTGGCATACAGTATTCCATGACTAGCTGTGTAGCCGTGGTTCAACTTGCTATACATCAATAATATTGTCATGCTCGGAGTGCCATTGGTCTCTGTGTGGGGACTTCTGATACCCTGATCTGACCTGGCACTTGCGATCGTGTACAGCAATTTTGATCACATCCGCACAGAATGCCCGCTGGTGAAACCTCGTCGTCCCGTGCACTGAATGCCATCCTACCACTGGTTGCCAGCGGGCAGCCCTACGAGGCTCACCAGAAAGCACGCACGTTTGCGTCCCGGTACTCCAAGTCGGGGCAGTACGACACCGCGATTGATGTGCTCTTCCAGTCCGCGCGCGAACTGCTCAAATCCGGACAACAAGGTAGTGGAACGGATCTCGCACTGTTCTTGTTGGATGTATACGAAAACAAAGGGGAAAGCGTGTCCGACGAGTCAAGAGGTCTGCCATCCTCGACCCGTCGGCGTGAGTGATCTCGGTCGCGCTGACTGACTGATTGTCCAGGGAGGATCACGCAGTTGATCGCGCTCACGGGTTCTTCAGGGACGTGGCGAAAGACGATCATCGATAGAGCTGTCGCGTTCGTCATTGTCTCTTGTCCTCGGATCTTGGCGTGCTCACGCGTTTTGGCTAGGTGGACAGCTAAACGGGGTCCGTGTCCTATTGGCGATCCCGATCTTCATCACTATGTCGGTGAACTGCTTTACAAAGGTACCACATCTCACATCGGGCCTAATCTATCTGACAAGCATCGTTTTCCTTGAATAGATGGAGCATATGACGCAGCGGAACCCCACTTTTTGGCGTCGGGAAAGAGAGATAGTGCTCGTCTTCTTGCGCAAATGTTCGTCGATTGGTGCGCCGTCAGTGGTATACCCGGAAACTTTGCCCTACGTGGCACCCTCCCGTTGGTTCACTTTCCCCTAAATCACGTCGAAGCTAAACTCGTTTTTGCTTTCAGATACCTAGAAAACGGGAACGTACTCGCAGCGCGTACGCTCATCGTTCAATTCGTGAACAAGATGATCAGTGTTCGACCATCTTTGGCGTCGTCATTGGATGTCTCTCCTCTACCGGTGACTGATTCGAGCGAAGTGGTACTGACCACCGACAATGCCCTCAACTTTTGTCAGCTTGCAGTGTTGGCTTGTCAGCGAGGGAACGCTGAAAAGAACAAGGTCATGCGGGAGAGCTGGATCCGGTTGTGCGGTACGTATCAAATGCGGGGTGGCGTGTTTGCCAGCAAGGAGGTTCGTTCGGTACGTCCGCGAGTTGCCGTCATAGAAGGATGTGATTCGAATCACGGGTTTTAGGCACTACAAGAAATTGCCATGTTGTACTTTGCCATCCCGCCACCAAAGGCACAGCCTGACAATCCACTGGGTGCGATGTTGTCTTCGATGCTCGGTGGAGGAGGCCCCGGTGGAGTACCACAACGACGGGTATTGACTCCGGGTTTGACTGGTCCGACGGCGCCGGGTCTAGACTAGTGATCCTGTGCATGAGGGGATGATTCTTTTCGTCGATGGCGAACTTTGTCGCATGGACTTCGGTGTAAATACGATTGTTGACGTGGCATATAAATCGGAGATCTGTCAGCCACGATACCTGTGGATGGCTGGCCATGATCGAGAGTTGGTCTACTCGGCTACTGGAATTACAAACCGACGGTGTACGGTATGGAGGTTCTATCGTGACTAGTGTAGAAAGTGTCTAGCCCTGAGAAGATCTCTCAAGAACGGGGCGGAGCCAATAGTCGCGAAGACTTATGACACACCACTGGCACTTCGCCGCGGTACAGGGGTGTGAGGAAGCTGTGCGGGAGACGTACTCGGGGTAGTCACGTCTCCAGATATTATGTCCTGGATCGCGTTCTCGAGCGCGTCGACGCGGTTGGACATTTGTGCCACTAGGAGAACGTCGGTCAGAATGGACAAGCGGCGCAGATGAGGCAAGCAACACCGACTCCGATCGAGTATCTGGGAGGACATCTCGTCAAACCCGGAATCGAGCTTCTCCAACAGTGTTTCTACCTGGAACACGGGTTTCGATGACAAGCCAGCGGGTCGGCGTTGATGTGACTTACGAATGCTGTCAGTTCATGTGGGCTGGATATTTCGCCAGGGTTGGCTGCAACTGACTGCTTTGTCGATGTCCTCACACTAGACGCCACCTCGGAAGTGGGATTTGGACGTGCTGGTGTGGATGCGGGGGTCACTTTGAGCGGCAGCGCTGAGGAGGACATCTGAGTCGTTCAACGAGTCTGCGTTATGTAATCAAAGACACGAAACCGAGTTTAACCAACTTTGTGTGCTACTACTGCCTCCGCGGCTAAATTGCAGGACTGGAACTCGGTACACAAGGCTCCGAGTTAGACTCTTTATTTTTTTTTTAATAAACGTTTTTTACTAGACAAGAATCATGTCGTCTCACCGCCATACGCGCCGCCCGTGCCCCTCCACATTCCCTGGTTCAAGTTCGTACCTGGATCGCGTCGCGTGTGCCGATGCGGCGACCTTGCGCAGTCAACGTGGACGATCGTAGATGTGACTTTCCTCAAGACCTTTCTAGTTACATAACCACCTCACTCCGTCCCGTCGATCGTTCAAATTTCAGAAATCAAACTCCTCATTGGGGCGGTCAAAGCTGACTCAGATCCGATCCATTGTCCGGTAGGCAAAAAAAAGAGGTGTGTCATGTACAATAAATCGGATCTAACAACGCTGTACAAGGATTCATGACGAATGAAACCTCCTATACCGGTTTTACAACCGTTCCCGTCGCGGCCACGGCGTCCCCCTAAGTTACCAGGAAGATTGCGGACTCTTTAACGCTTTCAAATATCCGCGGCACGTCTACATGTAATGAGCGTATATGCAGCATAATATCGACTCTATCACCCTGCCATGCGGAGACCACAAAAGGCATCCCGCTGACATCTCAGCGACGCAATGAACGAGATCACACCGGGACTTCTCCGAGACTCGAGAACGTGACGTGCCCAATAAGTGAGTCTATTTGTGTAGCTTGTCTTGAACTGGTTTTTCTGTCGCCGTGACGGCACGGCAATAGTCGCTTTACTGCAGTGCTCGAGACTTTCATCGGCCATTATTGTAACGACCAGACAATGGTATAAAACACGCATGTCTCACCATTTTTCGCTATCATTTATCGACTTTCTGTCTTATAGTCTGGCTCTCTGGCCATTTCCCTCCATCCCCTCGACCGCCCACCATGTCCCCCACCGCGACTTACGAAAATGCTTCTGAGCACGCCACCTCTGGCTTCATCCTCCCAGACCTCGTCTCTGACTGTTATTATCCTCTCCTTCTCAGCCCTCATTGCTACAAGGTCGCTCGCGCCTCCGAACAATGGTTGCTGCAAGGCGCCAAGCTCGTCGAGCCCCGTGCCACCAAATTCATGGGTCTCAAGGCCGGAGAGCTCACCGCAGCTTGCTACCCACACACCGACGAGTTTCACCTTCGCGTCTGCGTGGATTTTATGAACTGGTTGTTCAACATGGACGACTGGCTGGATGAATTCGATGTCAAGGATACGTGGGGAATGCGCAATTGCTGTATCAGCGCTTTCCACGATCCCATCAACTTTGAGACTGACAAGCTTGGGGCTCTAATGTGCAAGTCGTGCGTCTTTTTTTTCTTTCTTGCCTCTGGTGTCGGGGATGTTGATTTCGATGCGCAACAGGTACTTTAGCCGCTTCATGCAGACTGGCGGTCCGGGTTGCGCGAAGCGGCTCATTCACACGATGGATCTCTTCTTTATCGCCGTCGCTAAACAGGCAGATGACCGTGCCAACGGGCGCATCCCCGATCTCGAATCGTACATCACCGTCAGGCGGGACACGAGTGGCTGCAAGCCCTGCTTCGCGCTCATCGAGTACGCCGCTCATATCGACTTGCCCGACGAGGTCATGTCCCACCCGGTGATCATGGCCATGGAAGAAGCCACCAACGACCTCGTCACATGGTCCAACGTAAGTGGCGCATTCTCCCTTTCGTGCACCTTCCCAGGCTGATCCGCTTTCGTAGGACATCTTTTCTTATAATGTCGAGCAATCGCGACGGGACACGCACAACATGATCGTCGTCCTCATGCGCGAACAGGGACTCGACCTTCAAGGCGCTGTCAATTACGTTGGCGCGCTTTGCAAGGGCACGATTCAGCGCTTCGAGGAAAACCGTGCGATCCTCCCTTCGTGGGGTGAGGAGCTCGACAAGCAGGTCGCCATATACGTCGAAGGGTTGCAGAACTGGATCGTCGGCTCGTTGCATTGGTCGTTCGACTCTGAGCGCTACTTTGGCAAGGAAGGACTGCGTGTGAAACAGGATCGCATCATCAAGCTTCTCCCGAAACGGCCTTTGTGAGCTTGTCGTACGTTGTCCTTCGTCGGAGTCGCCGCCTTGTGCTTATGGTTTCTCGCAGTGGACATATGTCCAGCTTCAAAATGTCACTTGATTTATGGATTATCTTATTGAGATGTGATATTCTAGCCTCGGGGTACCTCTATAGATTGTGTTCATTCGTATTTTACCCCCTTTTGATCGAAGTATCTTAGTAAATGTTAAAAGAAATTGTCGTCGTCTGTAAGCCTGTCTAACCAGCTACTATGAATTGTCTTTCCGGGAATGTGTAACCCCGTCGTCTTTCAAAACGTATTGGAGCCTGTCTAGCCTATAAAATATCTTCCTACCCCGAATAATTCTCAACGTTGCACCGTAATGAACAAACAGATGCAAGTGATCACATACAAAAACAGAACATGCGACGATTCGGATTCTACGGTTCCCTCACGGGGGACCACAATGGTCGATAACGTACTGTTTCACTCGCCTCTGTTCCTCCTGACCGACGCCCTCCACGTTCTCTGGTGTAATTTCTTCCAAGTTGGTCTGGAACAAACATTCCGCGTGAACATGGATCTGGGAGCTGGATGAGATAGCAGGAACCACCTACCCTCCCACGATCAGCGCCAGCTTCGATCAAAAGTACTGCAGCCTGGGCGTGAGCAGATTCCATGGCCAAGTGAAGTGGGGTGTTTCCTAGTGATCAGGGGTTAGACTCTGCTACGTAGTTCATATCCCAGGTACAATGTTTATTTACCGACTCCGTCGCCGGTGTTAAGGCGAGGCTTTGTCGTGACACCCTCCGGGGGATGCAAAAGGAGTGAGATGAAGCCGGTGGAACCAGTTGTAGCTGCCCGATGCCTGAACGGAGCATGTAAGCCGGGTGGAGATCCTCGGTGATTTCACTGACAGGGGTAATTGGTTGGCTTTGTCCTTCGCGTTAATCTCATGACAGATTGGCTTTAGAGTATAGCCTCTTGGCGACGGCAACTTACATCTGCACCTCTTTGGATTAGGTATCTTCCGATCTGAAATATGAAAATAGACATGCGGCATTAGAGATATAGAGCCACTGAATACATGAAAATGTTTCCACCTCTATACGTGATTTGGAAGCCGCGTAATGCCTGTCGATCGAAAGGGGTGAGCGAGAACGCAGAAACCATCACAAGATATCGCACAATGGGGTTATCCCTTTATTATTCTTCTGGTTGACGTCTGCCCCAGCGCCAATAAGCTCTTGAACGACTTCTTGATGGCCAGCGCTGACTGTACGGCATCAAGAAAAGATGAACTTGATCCGCTGAGCGAGAATGGTCGTACCCGCTATATGCAATGCCGCCCAGCCGCTACCGTCCACTTTGGAGACGTCTGCCCCTTGATCGATCAGGTAATGGACGACCTCTGAAGCGCCGACGGACGCTGCCCAATGCAATGGTGTGCGACCGTCCTATGGCCATCCACCTGAGCAAGGACGGACAAATAAAGAGAAGAGCTTACCGCATCGGTTTCGTCGACGATCTTGGGATTTTCGGTGACGAGGGCCCGCACTAATGAAAGTTGATCTGGAGGCGATTCTGATGACTCCAAGGGGTCAATCCGGGACGAACAAACGACGCACTGTTCTGAGCCGCTGCATGAACGGACGACATCGCGTAATATACACTTGGAGTGCGAAATCGACGTCAAACCAAGAGGTACTGGTTAGTATTTACGTGGGGCTGCTTGCGCGTCGGGTCCCAGCAAGTCGATTACGCCACCAGGAACCTTAACCTCAATTCTGGGTTTGATCACGTAAGCTCAATCCCAACTGTAGATGGTGGCAACTCAGGCTCCTAACATGGCTGTAAGTGTCATACATACTTAAATTAGTATTTATTTTCTAAACATTGGGTTGATCCCTGGTAAATAATACTCGCACCTGGTTGGCTACATATATATATGTTTTTATTTTATATATCTGCTATTGGGCAGCTCAGCCAGAGCAGTGGGAAGCATTGGCCTAATATATCAGTATGCTTGGACTGAGATCGGATCAATGGTCCTTCACAAATGTTAGGGGCAGATATCTGACACATACCTGACAGCTACAGTACCTTGTCTATGTTGGATATATATTCTATACCTGCTCTCCTCTGTAGATATATTTACTTATTTTCTACTTATCCACACTTGCACACACTTGATCACACAATACTGCAGTACACCAAAATATTAATTTCAAGTACATATGGGGCAAATAATAGGGAAAAAAAGTGCTGGTTGGCATTGATAGGACAAGTGGACAGGAGCAGGCAAACAGACAGGACAGGTGATGGCAGATGTTGCTGATGTTGCACTGAACATCACCCATCACCCCCCCACTCCCCATCACTCATCACCTCCTTCCTCCCCACTTCCCATCACTCCCTCCCCCTCCCCCCTTCCCTCCCTCCTTTCTCCCTCCCCCATCATCCCCTCCTCTCTAGTCTTCATCACCTCATTCCACAGCATTCTCAATCACTTCCTAGCATCTCCTTCAATACTCCCTAGCACCCTCAACACCTCCATCTCTTCCCAACATCCTCCAGCACCCCCCTAGTCTGCCATAGTTTGGGACAGAACTGTGCCAAGCTGGAGAGTCTGTAGACTTCATTATAGGTAAAGGTCAGTTTGCTGATGTGGCACCCAATCCTGGGATCCTCTGGACCTTGGTCCTGAGGAACAGACATGACTAGCTGAAGAAGACCTCATAGACAATTAGGATCTCTGATCCATCATTCCTTTTATGGGGATGGGACTAGTTTCCCATCCTGTTTTGTAATAACCATCTGTTTTCATCTTGGTCCACAACCTTTCTGTCCTGGGCTGAGTTTCAAATGGAGCTCCTTTTAAGGACACCTCCTCACCTATTTGAACTGCATCCCAAACATGTCTTACACCTACGACCTCCTTATCCTCCTCCAACAACTCCCCACCTTCAGCTGTAGGACCTTCATCGTAGAATTTTCAGAGAAACCCTTGTGCGTCCTCACCCTCAAAGGACTCCCCAGCTACCTGCATGCCTCCTACATTCACCAACTCATCACTCTCTACTGATACTATGCCATCGCTAGAGGGAAGATTGCAGAGAGCCCCAACCCCTTATCTGAGGAGGTTGTGGCACTCTTTGAGACTTGGAACATCCTCGACTTGCTCCACTTGGTGGGGATCCTCAACCTCATTATCCAACTACCAGAGGATCTTCTCCATCGAGCCATTCCCCTCATCTTCCTTTCACTGCTTCAGGGGACTGGATGGCTGGTATCTCTGGTTTTGACCTCTGTCCCCTCCACTTCAGGATCTCCTGAACTCCCTGAAACTCAGACCACCTGTTATGATACAATATATGTGCGCCTCTGTTTTCCTTATATCTTCACGTTTCTCTACCTTCGCACTCCCTGGGATGCTAACACCAGGTCGAGATGACTTTCTCCTTCTCTTTCACCCAGATAACTTTAGCGTCATTGCATTACCTTGAATGCACTCCTCACACCGTTCATTTCTCTTATTGCTGGTAGGGGATACGCACTTATGTCTGGTTTATTCATCTATGGACAGCCTTCTCCTCTAAGTAGTTCTCTCACACTGCTTACGTTTTCCCTAACAACCATCATGACTCATTCGTGACTCAGGCGTTCTACAGCTTCTATGATGTTCTATAGATTAGTCATCTGCAGTAGCTTGCTAGTACTTATACCGATCTGCCTGTACTTCCTCTCCTCATTCTTGATCTACACAATACAACATTGTTGTACGTTCTCAAGTCTCCCTTGACCTCAGTCTCGCCCACCTTGAGGAACCCTTGACTCAGACCTTGACCCTTGACTTGAGCTTTGTCATAGCTTTGTTCTATCGAGGACGTTGTGTCTCTTTGTGAGTACCTCCCTCGAGACAAACAGAGTATGCTTGACGTACAGTGTACGTTTCATGTAACAAAAGATCAAGAATCTCCCTCCGTCCCTCCTATTTAGGAGAAGGACTGACCCACCGTTGTCACCACAACATCCAGACCTTCTCGTCGAAGGTATCAAGTACCACAGGACTCTGACAACGACGATGAGTCATTGTACTCTGACACCACTGTATCCAGAACCTCCTAGGCTGTGATGCCCTTCGTACCCACTGTACCCCCTGCACCCAGAATAACCCCAGCACCCATGTCTAACCCCTCTGAGCTCAAGGCCGCCCTCCCTGCGGATTTCTCTGGGGAACCCTCAGATGCCATAAGATGGATCAAGGCCATGAAGGCCTACTTCGCCATCAACTCCAGGCTATATTCATCCGACGAGACTCAGGTCATGACCACTCTCAATAAAATGAGCAAGGGACGAGGAGTCTCTTTCTCAGAGATGTGGTATGACAAGATGGCTGATGCCAATGCCCCCGCCTCCGATAAAACCTTCGACAAACTCGTACTGGACTTCGAGTCCACCTTCTTCCCCTTCGACATCAAAGCAGTCGCTCGACACGACCTCACCAAGCTGGTCCAGAAATCGTTCAAACTTCCACATGGAAGTATGGATGACGGATTCCAGAAGTACATCACCAACTTCCAAAACCTCGCTGCTAAGGCAGGAATCACCGACCCCATCATGCTCATCGACCAATTCTCCCTCGGCATCGATCAACAGATTGCCACCATGATCTTGTCCATGGCCGCCATCCCCACCACTTTACCCAAGTGGATCGAACAGGCCAAAATTTTCCATGCGCAGAAGATGTGCATCGCTACCCTGAGAGGTCGTCATGGAACCCCCTCGCTCCTAAACTCTTGTACTACCAAAGACCCTGACGCCATGGACATTGATGCAGTAACCCTGTGAAAACTCACCCCTGCAGAATGCACTAAATGCTTCAAAGAGGGCCTTTGCTTCCGCTGCAGGAAATCCGGACACAACACCACCCAATGTCATTCTCAGAGAACCTCTCAACCATCAACCCCATGCCCCCAGAAAGTTCAAAACACCGAAACCACCACAACCGATGAGGCTCCTTCGTCGAAATCCACTGCCCCCCTCTCTGCACTAGAACAGTACATCCAAACCTTGAAAACCCAAGGAAAGGACGAAACCAAAGTCCTTCAAACCTTGAAACTCTGCTATGACGACCCAGTGGAGGAAGTAGCTATGACCAATCTTGAAGCTGAGGATTTTTAAAGCGGGAAGATGTTTCAATGTCCTCTTTCCATGACATTGCCCATGTACTAGTAGCTTTGCTGAAACAAAGAACTCTTCGCATTCCTATCAAACTTCGTGCTAGTACGAAAATCGTCGAAACCACCGCTCTCATTGACTGCGGAGCTACCGGAAACTTCATTGATACTGGACTCCTTTGTGAAGCCAACTTCCCCCTCATTCATCTTCCTAAACCCACCCTGGCAATAAACATTGATGAAACCTCCAATGCAAAAGGAACCATATGCTGGAAAGCCCATACCTCTTTTCAACATAACTCCTTCTCCGATGACATAGATCTCATGGTACTCAGCCTCGGGAAGAGGCAGATCATTCTGGGAATGCCCTGGCTTCGAAAGTGGAATCCCCACATCAACTGGAACACTCACACCCTTGAAATTCCTTGACCACCGTCCCCTGCACCTGATGACCCACACATTCCACAAAGATACCTCCTTCGATGGCTAGGTCTAGAAGCCGATCGAAAGATATCACAATGCCTTCGTAAACGAGAACTGTGGCACAATGGTGAAGCGATCAACAAGATCACCATCTCTACCCAAATCGCCCAGACCGAGAAACCAATGGAACAACCGGTTCCGGATTGGTGCTTGGATTTCGCTGACGTCTTCTCGGAAAAGATGCATACCAAACTACCACCTCACAGACCCTTTGACCATACCATCGACCTCCTTCCTATGTTTACCCTGAAGATAGTCAAGATATATCCTTTAAATCCTGCCAAACTCTCTGCTTGCGAAGCATTTGTCAAGGAACATTTAGCAACCGGACGTATCGTCCCCACCAAGTCCCCTCAAGCATCCCCATTCTTCTTCGTACCCAAAAAGGATGGAACTCTTCGTCCTTGCCAAGATTACTGACACTTAAACCTTCATACCTGACGCTTTGGATATCCTTTGCCCCTCATCCCGGAGCTCATTGATGACATGAAAGACGCCAACTTCTTTACCAAGTTTGACATCTGATGGGGATATAACAACATCCGAATTTGCGAAGAGAACCAGTGGAAAGCTGCGTTCATCACACCCCTCGGGTTGTTCGAATCCACCATCATGTTCTTCGGATTTTGCAACGCTCCAGCGACCTTTCAGTCCTTCATGAATCATATCTTCGCAGACATGATCACGGAACATTGGCTCAAAATCTACATGGACGATCTCGGCATCTGTACCCAAGGCACCCTCTCTCTTCACCATGAATGAACTCGTCACGTCCTCCTCCGTCTTTGTGAACACAATCTGTCATTGAAAATCTCCAAATGCACCTTCGATGTCCCAACAATGGAGTATCTTGGAATGGTCATTGGACAAGGACGGGTCGCTATGGACACCAAGAAACTCAATGCCATCCATGACTGGAAACCTCCCACCTCCATCAAAGCCATACGATCCTTCACCGGTTTCGCCAATTTCTACCGCAAATTCATCCCCAATTTCTCCAACATTGTTGCCCCTCTGAATTTGTTGACCCGGAAAGATGAACCTTGGGCTTGGACCCCGCTCCAACAGAAAGCATTTGATACCCTCAAGGCCATTTTCTCTTCTGCCCCTGTCCTTTGTATCCCTGATACCTCACAACCCTTTTCTCTCATGACCGATGCTTCCCTTTTAGCTGCCGGCGCAGTACTCATGCAGGATGACGCCAATGGTGATCCCCACCCCTGTGCCTACTTCTTGAAAACCTTCACCCCCACAGAACGCAACTATGATATCTATGATAGAGAACTCCTTGCCGTCATCCTCACTCTTTCTGAATGGCGACATTGCCTTCAGGGAACTAATCATCCGATCACTGTCATCACAGATCACAAGAATCTTTCCTATATCAAAGATCCTTGCAAGCTCTCTCGACGTCAGGCACGCTGGGCTTTATTCCTCCAGGACTTTGATATTATCTGGAAAGTGACGCCCGGATCTAAGATGGCTCCTGCAGACGCTCTCTCTCAACGGGATCATCTGAACACTACCACTGATAGCATGGACGCTTCCATCTGCCCAGATCCCCTGGTCATTAACGCTCTCGACACCACTCTTGCCCACAAGATCTCGTCTTCCTCTGCCTCTGATCCTCTTGTCCTACATGCTATCACCAATCTCCAACAGGGCTCACCTTTGTTTCCCCGCTCGGCCCTTGTTGATTGGACCCTCGACAACGGCCACCTCTATTTCAAAGGTTGTATATACATACCCCCCTCCTCTCGCCACTCAGTCATCTACGCCTTGCACTCCTCTCCTTCTACAGGTCACATGGGTCATTTCTGCACCAAAGCTATTGTTGAACGTGACTTCTGGTGGCTGGGACTGTCTTCTTTTGTCAACGCTTTTATCTCCGGCTGTGCCATTTGCCAGCAAAACAAAGTTAATACTCACCCGACTCACCCCCCTGTGGCTCCGATCTCCTCCTCCTCCTCCCTTCTGTTCTGACAACTCTCCGTTGATCTCATCACCAATCTCCCCCTCTCTGCCGGCTCTGATTCTCTGATGGTCGTGGTCAACCATGGCCTTATGAAGGGGGTAATTCTGTGCCCTTGTACTAAAACTATCGATGCTGCTGGAGTCACCAAACTTTTCTTTGAACATGTTTACAAATGATTCGGATTATATGACTCTATCATCTTGGATAGAGGCCCTCAGTTCGCCTCTGCTTTCGCGCTGGAACTGGCCAGACTCCTCAACTACGATATCTGCCTCTCCACCACTTATCATCCTCAGACTGATGGCCAGACCGAACAAACTAATCAGGAAATTGAAACCTACCTCCATATCTTCTGTTCCAATAACCCCCGAAAATGGACCAAGTACATCACCACCACCGAATTCCACCATAACTCCGCCCCACATAGCTCCACCAAGGTCTCCCCTTTCTCCTTACTCCTCGGATATGAATCCTGGTCATATCCTCCTCTGGGCAAAACCTTTCTCCCCGCTCTAGAAAATTGACTCTCCCTGCTCGAAGAAGCCCGAAAGGAAGCTCTTGCAGCACACGAAACCACTAGATGGATCATGACCAAACGTTCCACCCAGAAATTCTCCCCCTGGAAAGTAGGTGATAAGGTTTGGCTTGAAGCCTCTAATCTACGCCTCCACTACCTTTCTCGGAAACTCGCCCCAAAGCGCCATGGACCCTTCGAGATATCTCAGGTCCTATCACTGCTCACCTACCGATTACGTCTACCACCCACATGGAAAATCCATGATGTATTCCATGCCAACCTCTTATCTTCTTATCGCGAAACCGTCACACATGGTCCCAACTTCTCCCGACCCCCTTGGGCCCCTCCTGTAATTGATGCTGAAGAAGAATACGAAGTTGATTGGATCATTAGTCATAGAGGCAACACCAGAAAACGCCGGTACCTAACCGCATGGAAGGGTTACCTGTCCTCAGAGAACACATGGGAACCTGAAAGTAATCTCCGCCATGCCCCTGAGATGCTCAAGGCTTATAAGGACAGTCATTGTTTGAACTAAACCCCCAGGAAGCGGCATCTCTTCGTGAGTACCCCCCTGTGAATGTCCTACTCCTTCATTGAAGCCATCATCTTTGACTCCCCCGAATATGTCTTTCCTATCTTTGTCTCGTTCCTCCTCTTCTCTGTCCTCCTCTCCAGATACCTCCCCATTGCGCTCTCGTCCTGTTCATCCTGTTTGTTTGCCCTTACATTTCATTCTCATTCTTTATGCCGCTATTCTCACCACGCCACATATTTGCCATGCCCTCGAGGAACTTTATCTGTTCGAAGAAGACGTTGTCACCCAGGAGCTCATCAAACTCTTCCATGAGACCCTGATGGTTGAATGGTATCATTGTCTGGCCAACCCTGCTAACCCTCCTTCGGACTTCGGTATCCCTCTACAACTTCACATATCTGCTCTCCCTCGTCGTATTCTCACCATCCTCCATCTGTATGGATTCCATTCTTTCGTTGAATGTTTGCCCACCACCGTGATTTATCCCATGTTTCGATGAATCTACTTATCCATGTCCATGGAAGAATGAGACAGATACATGAAAGCTACCAACTTCCTCCCTTCTCGGTCCCTGCCTATCATACCCGTTCCTCCTTCCAGACCTCAGGAAGAAACCTTTGTACCTACCACTCCTGCTCTCGCATCCTGCATCTCTTCTTGTCCCTGCTCACCCATGACCCTTTTGTCCAAAACCTCTACTGCGATCAAACTGTCCACCTCCACCTCTCCTGTCGAACGACCTCTCACTCCGGTGGCTATTTGTTTTCCACATGATTCTGACACCGTTGGCCGACATCTTGATGAAGAAGCCTGACGCGTCTTCAGGACCTATTACATCCGAAACACTTCTGGCAATACCGTTCTCTCGGCGGCCACTCATGTTCTTCCGAACGTCTTCCCTCCTACCCCCGCCAATGCCACCACTCAGTGTTTTTGTTGTCACAGTCTTGGGCACTTGCGAGATGACTGCCCCCAATACATATGTCCCAAATGTCATCATGCCGCCCCTGGTCATCCGTCACATCTGTGTCTCTCCACCCAATGTAGCGTTTGCTGTTACGATTCACCCCTATTCGTCTCTTTTCCTTCCTTTTCCTCTGACTTAGCTAAGCCTTATATGGACTTATCTTTCTTTAGCTTCGTGATGACTCACTCCATTCCACGACCTTCTATGATATTCCACTTGCTTCGTCATCGCCCCCTCTTTCCCCACATTCTATTACATTCTTCATCGTTCTATGCCTGCCCTTCAGTTGTTCCCACACCTGCCCTTAGTCCTCGCCTTTAGTTTATAAGTCGCCGCACTGGCGCCCCTTAGCCCTAACCTTGGTCTCCTCGTTCTACTCGCATACCCTTGTACTTCGGTACCTTTCCACGAACACGAACTTCCTTTGACTCCTCGTCGCTCTCCATTGAGTGGACGTCTCATTGAACCCTCGACCGCTCGTGTTGATTGAGCGTGTCCTCGAAACCTCGACGTCCTTGTTGACAGGATGAACCCTTGAACCTCCATTGTTCCTTCGGCGAACGGACGTGTCATCGAAACCCTTGACGTGCTGTCGCACACCCTACGAGGCTACGCCTATCACTACCCGTGGTAGTCGTAACAAAAGACCAAGGTTCTCCCACCGAACCGCTCTGTCATCGCACAGACTCCACCCCAAACCCTTCGAACGTAAGACGAGGTGCCTCTTCGTGAGTGCCCCCTTACACCACAACCATTGAACATCGAAACATACCAACGAGCCCCTCCCATACGGGCTACCGAAGACGGTTTAACTACTCGCCGCCATCCCTACCCTCTGACTCAGACACCAACGAGTCCTATGCTAGTGACTCCTCCGAATCCATCGAAGAACCCCCGAACCCATTCACACGTGCACCTTCCCCCATGTCCACCTCGAAACCCACTGAACTGCGCCTCGGCGCCCCCGAACCCTTTGACGGAGATTATGAGAAGGCTATTCCCTGGCTCAACACCGTCTCCATCTATCTCCTCGTAAACAAAGATGTATACACCAATGACGTGAAACAGGTGGGCTTCGCCCTCTCTTTCATGACCAAAGGAGCCGCCCAGACATGGGCTGCCACCTATCACACCCAATGCCTCGATGCCACCCCTCCCTCACTCGGGACGTGGGAAGACTTTAAAACAAAGTTCAAGGAAGCCTTTGAACACCACGACGTCATCGGAAAAGCCATCTACTGGCTCTCCACCACCCGCATGATCAAGAAAATGAAGGGTAACCGAGAAACATGGGAACCTTCCCTCGTCGAATATAACGCCCAATTCCGAAACAAAGTAGCGATCTCGAAAATCGCCGCCGATGATGTCCTCATCGGATACTACGCCGCCGCCATCCCCTCCTGGATCATGAGACGCATCATGACCGCCGACACCGTCCCTACCAAAGTCACCGAATGGTACACCAGGGCAGAGAAGTACCAGACCCAATCGGACCGAGCCGATGAAATCGCCGGCCGAAAGAACCTAAACCGGACCTTCCGCCCTTTCCCCACGCAGAACCACTCCACCCCCGCTCCAAAGGATCCCAACGCCATGGACGTTGACGCCGTCCAGATAACTAAACTCACCCCTGAAGAACGCAAACGTTGCCGTGATGAAGGCCGTTGCTTCCGATGCCGTCAGAAAGGACACATGTCCTCCGCCTGTACTGGCACTACCACTGCCCCTACCCCAAAGAAGAAAGTCCAGAAAGTCTCTAGAGAACCCAAGGACGACACTCCCAAGCTGGAAGAAGTCGAAGAAGACGAGGACGATGAGATGACCGTCCGCCAAGTCTCTTTCGCCTCCCAGGATTTTTGAAAAGGGAAGATCTGTCGACGCAATCTTCCCCTTCTGTATTCACCTGTGCTCCTGTACTAGTACGATCTGAAACCAAAGCAATCCGAATTCCCATTCAGCTCATCGTACCCTCACACACCATGAAAGTCGTCGATACCCACGCTCTTGTAGACAGCGGTGCAGAGATCTCTTGCATCGACTGGGCCTTCGTCAGGAAGAACAAACTTCCTACCACTCGTCTCCCTGAACCCATCCTCATCCGGAATGTAGATCAGACTGACAACAAAGGAGGACGAGTCCTCTTCACCACCGACCTGTTCCTTAACATCGAAGGGATTGCCCAACGCATCAAATTCTACGTCATGAATTGCGGAAAAGAAAACATCATACTCGGACTTCCCTGGCTTCGCAAAGCGAACCCTACCATCGACTGGGCTAGACGCACCCTTTCCCTCTCCGAATCCATTGACGAATCCAAAACCCTGTACACTCTCTTCGCTGCAGATGACAAACAACATAACGAATGTTTCGTCAAACCCGCTCCCCCACCGCAACATGTCCATGTCACCCCCGAGACTGACCAGGAACTCTATGAATTCCTTGGAGTCGAATCTGAACAACAGTGGAACCACCACGCTACTCAGAACTATGCCCTCCATCGCGTAATCGCCACCGGAGCTAAAACGGTTAACCGATTCGTCAAATGCGACGGACGAATCATCCCCTCCTCCACCATCGCAAAACTCACCCATGCTACCGAATTGGCTATGGCCGCTGAACTAGCCAAGCCCAAGCCCGTCCTTCCTCCTGAATACGCAGAGTTCTCCTCTGTCTTCGATGAACCCTCTGCCGGACAACTTCCTCCTGTCAGACCATATGATCATGAAATCAATCTGAAGGAATCTTTCACCCCGAAAATCGGAAAACTCTACCCCCTCTCCCCTGACGAACGAGAAGCCACAGAAAAGTTCCTTGACGAAAACCTCGCCTCCGGAAAGATACGCCCCTCGAAATCCCCACAGGCCGCCCCTTTCTTCTTCGTTAAGAAAAAAGACGGCAAACTTCGTCCCTGCCAAGACTACCGCTACCTCAACGAACACACCATCCGCGATGCCTATCCACTTCCCCTCATTGGCGACCTCATCGATAAACTAAAAGGCGCCAAAGTGTTCACTAAGTTCGACGTCCGCTGGGGCTACAACAATGTCCGCATCAAAGATGGTCACCAATGGAAAGGCGCTTTCCTCACCCACAAAGGACTCTTCGAACCCATGGTGATGTTCTTCGGTATGACCAACTCCCCCGCCACCTTCCAACGGTTCATGAACGACTCCTTTCGTGATATGATCGCAGAAGGATGGCTCGTGATTTACATGGACGACCTCCTCATCGCCTCCCCCGACGATGCCACCCACACTGAATGCACCAAGAGAGTCCTTGAACGCATGAAGGAACTAGACCTCCACCTTCGACTCGAAAAGTGTAAATTCACCGCTTCCGAAGTAGATTACCTCGGAATGATTGTCAAACCAGACTCCCTCTCCATGGACCCCATTAAACTCGACGGGATCGCCTCTTGGCCCATCCCTTCCACCGTCAAACAAGTTCGGTCATTCCTTGGCTTCACCAATTTCTACCGACGATTCATCCAAAACTACTCCACCGTCGCCCGTCCCCTCATAGATCTCACAAAACTCAACCAGAAATGGGATTGGTCCCCCGCCTGCCAGAAGGCCTTTGACTCCCTCAAATCTGCGTTCCTCAGCCAACCTGTCCTCCGTCTCCCAGACCCATCCGCCCCTTTCGCCATCGCCACCGACACCTCCAAGTATGCTACTGGCGGCATCCTCCTGCAAGCCGACACCAATGGCGAGTGGCACCCCTGCTCATACCTCTCCCAATCCCTCTCCCAAGCGGAACGGAACTACGACATTTATGACCGAGAACTCCTTGCCATCATCCGCGCTCTGAAGGCCTGGCAGCACTACCTCCATGGCTCCCCCTTCCCCGTCCAGACGTTCACCGACCACAAGAACCTCACTTACTTCCGCCAACCCCAGAACCTTAACCATCGGCAAGCCCGCTGGCTCCTTGACCTGTCCGACTTCGACCTCAAAATGATCCATGTTCCCGGATCCTCCCTCGCCGGGCCTGATGCCCTCTCCCGCCGTCCTGATCATTTCCCCACATCCGACCTTGACAATGAAGGCACCACTCTCCTTCCCCCCTCCCTTTTCGTTCGCGTCATCGACGCTGCCATGCGAAATCATATTCAGAAATACGGGAAGGATGACCCCTTCCTCCTCACTGCTCTCCAGGCCATCAACGAAGACATCCCTCCTCCCTTCTGCTCCCGCCTCGCCGATTGGCAACTCTGCGACGGCGTCCTCACCTACATGGATCGCATCTATGTTCCCCCCTCTGACAATCTCTGCCGCGACATTCTCCGCCGTTGCCACGACCACGAAACTGCTGGTCACCCTGGCTTTATGAAAACCCGCCAACTCGTCTCCATGGAATACTGGTGGCCAGGCCTCCCCCAATTCGTTCGGAAATACGTGGAGGGCTGCGCCATCTGCCAAGCCAACAAGGTCAACACGCATCCCACGTGCCCCCCTTTGTCCCCCATTAAGTCCTCTGCCTCGTGGCCGTTCCAGCAGATCTCTTGTGATCTCATCACGGACCTTCCCGAATCCTCTGGCTTCGACTCCCTTTTGGTCATGGTGGACCATGGCCTTACTAAGGGGGTGATTCTTTGCCCTACCAAGAAAACCATCTCCGCCGAAGGCATCGCCGCTCTCTTTTTCCATAAGGTCTTTAAATGGTTCGGTCTCTATGACAAGATCATCTCCGATCGCGGTCCCCAGTTCACCTCCTCTTTCGCCAAAGAGCTCGGTCGTCTCCTGAATTACGATCTTTCCCTTTCCACCGCGTATCACCCACAATCTGATGGAGAAACCGAACGCGTAAACCAAGAAATCGAAACCTTCCTGAGGATCTATTGCGGATCTCATGTTACCTCATGGGCTGATTCTATCACCCACGCTGAATTCGCACACAATCACCGCCCTCACTCCGTCACCGGCAAAACCCCATTCTATCTCATGCTTGGCTATGAACCCCGTGCCCTACCATCCGTCCTTCCTGAATCCCCCGTCCCCGCCGTTGAGGCTCGTCTGAAAGCTCTCTCAGCAGCTAGAGACGAAGCGTTAGCTGCCCACGAACTCGCACGCCAAATGATGGCTTCCCGTGTCTGCTCCCATTTCAAACCATTCATGAAAGGAGATAAGGTGTGGCTAGAAGCCCACAACCTGAAACGTGACCTGTCATCCCCGAAATTCGCCCCCAAAAGAGAAGGACCCTTCGTCATTACCGATGTCCTATCCCCCTTATCATACAGGCTCCGACTCCCCAAAATGTGGAAAATCCACCCCGTGTTCCATGCTTCCCTCCTATCGCCCTATCACGAGAACTCCGTCCACAGTCCAAATCACCCGAATCCTCCCCCTGACCTTATCAACGGCGAAGAAGAATTTGAAATTGACAAGATTCTACGCCACAGAGGCCCACCTCATCGCCGCTCTTTCCTGATTAGATGGAAAGGCTATACCGCCGAAGAAGACTCCTGGGTCCCTGAATCCGATTTGGACCACGCCAAGAACATCCTCAACGCTTATAAGCGTGCCCACCCCAAGACGTTCCTTACCCCCAAAGAAAACACCCCTCGCAAATGATGACTTCCACTCCCAACAACCGCCTCTCCTCCCTCTCTCGCCCCGACACCGCCAACGTCGCCCTCCTTCCCACTCCTGATAACATCGATATCATGGAAATCCTCCTCACCGATCCCAACCTCTCCCTCACCATCGAACAACAACTAGATATAAACTCCCCTTTAGACGTCCTCTACCGTGCCTTCAACCGCGCCGCCTCTCTCCGTCACTACACCAAATATGTCGTCACCCCAGAAGAATTCCCTGTAGACTTCCACATCGCCACCGCCACTCGACTCGCGAAGGAGAACGCCCGCGAGGTCACCCACCTCATCGTCGTCGCACTTACTCAACTAGGCATGTTGGACTATACCATCGACATCCATGACGCTCTCCAAAACAACTTAAATCCCCCTTTCTTCCCTACCCGTCGCCTCTCTAACTCTTCCCCCGCTCCTCCTCATCCTCCTACTCCCGCTCCGCCCACCCCTTGGCACCCCATAGACTCTGCTCCCATTCCACGCTCCCCGTCCCCTCCTTCTTCTGAAGGATCCGTTCACCAAGTCGTACTACGTCCCGCGCCGCTCTCTACCGCCGCCGCTCGCGCCCAAGCCACTGCCCGTCTCATGAGAATGCAGCTCAATGAACCCCTCGCAACCTCTCATCCCAGATATAAAGACGCTTGTTTCCTCTGTCACCGTCTTAGTCACATGAAACGGGACTGCCAACTCTACAAATGCCCCATCTGTGGCAAATGGGAACCCGGTCACAACCAAGCCCACTGCCCCCGTCGTCCCCGCTCTCCTCATCGTAACCTCAGTGTCTCATCCTCTGTTACCTCCAGCGCCACCTCTCTCGGGTCTACCCTATCCACCAACCCTGCACCCCCACTCCCAGTCACTGCCGACTCTGACGTATCGGACGTCACCTCGACCCTCGCAGAACCAGGATGGTCCACTCTCCCCGGGACCCTATCTTCTCCGCGCTACTCCCCGCGCACCCCTTCCCCTCACTATTCTCCACGACTACCCCCGCCCTCGTCAGTGACTTCCGAATCATCGCTGACTTACTCGTCTTCCCCTTCTTGGAGCGACAACAACAACGACCTCTATGACGACGATGCCATCAGTAACATGACCGGTGAGCCTTGCAACCCGGAGTTATACTTTTGAGGAAGCAAACAACGGCGTGTTTGCATAATCGGGGGGTAATGTTACGATTCACCCCTATTCGTCTCTTTTCCTTCCTTTTCCTCTGACTTAGCTAAGCCTTATATGGACTTATCTTTCTTTAGCTTCGCGATGACTCACTCCATTCCACGACCTTCTACGATATTCCACTTGCTTCGTCATCGCCCCCTCTTTCCCCACATTCTATTACATTCTTCATCGTTCTATGCCTGCCCTTCAGTTGTTCCCACACCTGCCCTTAGTCCTCGCCTTTAGTTTATAAGTCGCCGCACTGGCGCCCCTTAGCCCTAACCTTGGTCTCCTCGTTCTACTCGCATACCCTTGTACTTCGGTACCTTTCCGCGAACACGAACTTCCTTTGACTCCTCGTCG
>JBBPOF010000160.1:0-39333 GCA_038091315.1 Porphyrellus cyaneotinctus | reverse complement strand
AGGCCTGCCACGACGCCCAATGCACGACGTCCACCGGAGCGGTTGCGGATGTTGAACGTCGTCCGGGCGGCGCGGACTTGGTGGGGAGTCGCCTTGGACTTGTTTAAAGTGACTTGGATGCCTGAGGGAGAGTCCTGGATGTCGATCGTCTGCGGAACAGCAGAGGATCAATATGGCTTGCGACATCGATATCGGAGGGTGCTTGCCTTGGCATTGGCAAGACCGGAGTATTTGTGCGAGTGGAGGTTTCGAAGGTTACCCTATAATGAACGACACGTCTGATGAATAGAATGGAAGGCAAGACAGGTTCACGTACGGGTTCGGTGGAGAAGACGTGGCCCTCGCGGACCCTCTTCACAAGGAACGAGTTGTTGTTCTGTCAGGACCCGTCAGTAATACTCGTCTGTGGGTGAATTGTTGGCACTGACGCGGAGAAGGAGCCACTGGAGATCGGCCGACATCGTGTCGAGGAAGTGTGCTGGTCGAGCTAGACGATGAGCGAGTGTGGCTGATACCAACTGTACAGTTCATCCAAACTTACACAAATAAGTACTGTAATAAATCTGTTTGTCATGTCGCAACTTTTTTTGGCGCATGATAATGCCGCCGGCTTACCATTCTGGGCCGAGTCATGATAAGGCGCATTACAATGGAGTGCTAATGGACTTTACATCATGTACACGGCAGGTGCCGGTTAGAAAGGTGACAATGATGGTGCCTGTCACATTATAACGTCAATTTTCCATGATAATCAATTACATATCACCGGTATGCTTCGCCTCACTTCTTCCTCGCTGTCAGCATCTTTTCTCCGCTCAGCCACCATGCCCGTCCAACGGAAGTCGCGAAAAAAATACAATTATTCTGATGCGACGCTCAACTCCCAAGTACCATGTCCGACGTGCGGGAAGTCATTCAAACAGCAAGGGTTCAAGAAACACGAGGCAAGCTGCAAGGCTCGAGGAGAAGCGGAAAAAGATCACGTTCGAGCAGGACGTCGTTATGAGCAGACACTGAATAGTGAGTACTGATACCATTGTCATGTAACGTTCTGCTCTCTTATATTGTGTTTGGAACGCAGAACAGCTGCTCCTGAATGCCGATTTACGCAAGAATCTGAACCCTGCTGATGGACCGAACGAGGTGGCAGCTGGTCCGGTTCCATCACAATTTCTGTCAACTGTGGAATTTCTTCCAGCCGACGCAAATGATGAAGGTAATGTATCCTTTCTTTTTGTCTTGTGATGTCATTACATTGCACTGACATTCTCTATCGTGATGCTAGGCATTCCTGCGCCATTTGAACCCGAAGCTCACGATCTCCCTCGCAGCCCAGGTTAGCACTATCGACGGAATGTTTGTTCACTTATTAATCTGATTCTGAAGGATCCAGTGTGGCGATGTCTATTGCCAGTTCTGTTGACGACCAGCAGAGACCTGCTGATGTCTCCGATGAAAACCTTGCTGACTTCAAGACTGAGTACCATCCCTGTAGCAAGCGGCCAATGCTTTTCCAAACATCTGATGCATTCCGTGCACACAAAGCATCCAAGCCTCCTCAAGATTCCACCCCTTGGCGCCCATTCCGATGCAAAGGGGACTTTGAGTTTGCCGAGATTGCGGTCGATGCTTCGCTGAACAAAGAGCAGGCCGAGAGGCTTCTTGACCTCATATCCCGCGTGGCCAAAGGCAAAGCTCAAGTCACCTTTCAGAATGAGGCTGAGCTTCGCAATTTCTGTGATTTGGCCGCAGAAGAGCTCACTCCTGTAAGCAGATGTGAAATATTCCAATTGCTCATAGTATCACTATGGTATGATGCTAACCAAGTCTATTTACAGTTTGTCGAGCACACGATCTCTGTGCCGTATAAGAAGAAGGAGCTCTCCTACAACGTCCATGTCAGATCTGTGTGGCAGTGGGCACTTGACCTTTTGAACAACCCCCATCTTGCGCCCCACTTCGTTTGGGATGCTGAACGGTTGTACAAACGAAATGGTGTACAATTTGATCGGTTCTATGATGAGCCTTGGACGGCAGATCGATGGTGGGACATTCAAGTAAGTTGTATCAGAAATGAGTGTTGTCTGTAATTTTACATGTATGTGCTTGAACTGTAGTCTGATTTACCACCCTCTGCTGAAAATGCTGCTCCGCTCGCATTCATTCTCTATGCTGACAAGTCAAAACTGTCGTCGTTTGGGACTGTCAAAGGGTACCCAGTTATTGCACGCTGTGCCAACCTCCCCACTCATATACGAAATGGCAAGGACATTGGAGGAGGTACTGTTGTTGGATGGTTACCAATCGTAAGTCCCTGATTCAGATTGAACAATAGACTCCGAGTCACCAGTGCTAGTAGCTGGACTGACATAGTGTGTTGATAGGTTCCCGAGGATGCCAACGAAGAAGGGAAACTTGGATATACAACACTCAAACGTGTCGTATGGCATGAATCGTTTCTCAAGTTGCTCGAGGAAGTCATAGCACATTCAAAAACAGGGTTTGCACACGTTTGCCATGACAAGATCGAGCGGTGGCTATTCCCGATTATTTTGATCCTTTCTGCGGACTATGAGGAACAGTAAGTCACTGTTGGTGATCTCTTTGACGCTAAACAACTTTACACATTGACAGGTGTATGATGTCACTCATCCGTGGCCGCCTTGGTAAATGCCCCTGTCCCATCTGCCTGGTCCCACTCGAGGATCTCCATGACCTTTCCAAGTCGTTTGAAGTCTGATCACAAGCACAAGCACAAGCTGCATTCCAAGTTTGGCTGGAAAACCAACGTAGTGGAGAGGAGAAACTTAAAGAGCTCGGACTTCGTCCCATTTCGGTGTGCAGCGATGCGAGAATTCTCGTGTCGAGCTGATTCACATTTCGAGCCTACACTGACCTCCTCATCTTAGAATGTGTTTTGGCTTATTCTATTCTCCGACCCTCACCTGGCACTCAGTTTCGATATATTGCACTCATTGCACTTAGGATTATGGGGCAAGCACATCTTTGAAGAGATTAAGAAAATTCTGGCCTTTCTCGGTCGAGACACTCAGGCTATGGTCGAGAAATAGTAAGTCCCAACATCCTTATCATAATACCATATTGATTTCCATCGCGAACTTGAAAGTGTCGCCAATTTTCCCACATGGCAGCGACTCACGCACTTCAAGACTGTTATCAACATTACCTTTAATGACGGCAATAAAATGCGTGACCTTGCAAAGGTATATATTGACTTGCAATAATGTTGTAAGTCTAGTATGGTCTAAATTGTGCTGACGACAACACAACAGCAAATATTTTACAGTCTACTGCATATCTTTGATAGGAACAAGGTTCCTGAGGGCTATGCCTTGTTACAGATGCTCAAGAGCTATCTTGAGCTTGATCAGCTGATTGGCTTAGATGTCCACACAGAAGGCACACTCTCGATGATCGAGAGTGAGCTCCTCAAATTCAATGGAATTCTGCAGGTGAGGATCTTATGCTGGATCTGGTCCTTGATAAATACCCAGATCTAATTTAAATCTCTAGGAATACATTGAATTGGCAGGAAAATCAAAAATACAGGATTTGAAGGTGAATTGGGACTTTCCAAAAACTCACCTGTGGAAACATGTAGTGCGCGATATAAAGTCCAAGGGTGCCACGCGAAACTACAGTACACGCCCGAACGAAAGTATGCATGGCGCATTGAGAGAGGCATACAATTGTCGCACTAATCGCAGAGATGTTGCCAACCAGGTATGTATGTTTCAGATCAATACATATGGTCAACACTGTTTTGATTTTGCTAATTGATATTAATGATCCAGATTCTCCGTGTTGACCACCACACACTTGCTTTAAAGCTTATCAGGCAGTCTATTGACCCTCAAGATGAACTCGACGCTGAAGATAAAGCTGACGTGCTCAGTACTAATGAAGGCGCAGACGCCAGTATCCCCGACTCACCATTTACCCTTGGCTCACAGTGCAAACCTTTACTCATGCAAATGCTTGAGACAAGCAACCCAAGAGAGGGCGCTTTTAGTGGGATCCGCAAAAAGTTTACTGAGTTCATCAATGCATCAGTTCGTGGTTGGGGGTATGAGAATGTCAACTACATCAAAATACCACCCAATTTCGAAGTGAGTCGTCACTTAGCATTTTTTGAAGGAAAACTAATCGAGCTTGCATTTGGACAGATAACTGAACACCGATATCTCAAGATCAACTATGGATCAACTGTTGACTGGCGAGAGACCACTGACCACCTTCGATGCAACCCATTGTTCTTCTCAAAACCACGTTACGACTGCGCACTTGTTCAATTCACTCCAACAGCAGTCGCGTTCGTTCGTTTCATCCTCATCTTCACTTGTCACATTCCTGAGCTAAATGGAACGTTCGAGTTCACACTTGTGCAGCCATTCACGAGGAGGACTGGAGCTTCCCGCCAATTGGATCGTGATCTCAACCTCATCCGCGTCAAGGCTGTCGCTCGGTCCTCTTCCATTTTCGTCCCTGTAGCATCAATCGTTCGTGGTGCCGTTCTGGCTCCCGACCCTGAAAACGCGGAGGAGTTCATTGCCTTCACTTATCTTGACGATGACATGTTCCTCCGCCTCACGGATGCTACAATTTCTGGCCCGTGACACGAGCCTAGATGTAGTCTGATCTTGTAAGTCATATTCTATACATATTGGGTCTGGATTGATAAATAAATGTGCGGCAGGATGAACCAGCGCGGGGCAATCAACAACTGTTCAATGATTTGAGCCGGTCGGGGTGATAAGGTGGCGAGACGACAAGAGAAGTCGGAAGGGGGGAGTTACTTGATGTAGAAAGGCTGAACAACTCCACAAATAGGAAATAGTACAGAATTCCCCTCAACGATGGTGGATGTAGGATCAGGATCATACCGAATTTCCATAGCAGTGTATCGCACCTCTCTCCAGGATGCATGAGTGAATGTTTAAACTTTGTTTCAATTTCTCCTAGAAATACCCACTTGAATGCATTCCGATTGAGACGGTACTGTTCTAGGACACGCTGCACGTACATGTACAGTGGAGAAGGTAAGCGAAGCATTGGTATATTATAGAATCCGAAGACATGCCACCCATCTAGTGTTAGTTGCTGTACTGACATTGCCTGCATCCTGTGCCAGCTCGCAATCCGATCAGAGAGAGGGACAGACCTGGATCACGCATCGTGCATCACTAGCGATGTGTAGGAGTTCTCCACGAATCCTCTTGCTTCGGGGCTGAAGTTGTCCTTCGTAAAGTGCGGCAGCATCCAATGACGGAATCCAAACGGTATACGATGTCTTTCCATACTCTGTTGTCCCACACAGACTGACATTTGTGAGATATTGATGTAAGAGCCCTTTGAACCGGCGGTAACCATCTGCTTGACGTTGTTGTCTTCCTTCAAGTTCTTATGAGCGTATTGACCAGAGTTATCACGAGCGCGGTTCAGCTCACGCTCGACCTTGCTCTCAAATGACTCCCAAATGGTCATCCCGGAGATGGGCTTGAGCCGGTCATGGTAAGCTTCCTCGATGATCTCCGTGACCTGCTGCTTCTTCTCCCCGATATGTTGGATAATATAGCTCATGACCTTGGGTCCGGCAATTATGTCACCTATCCCGATACTGAGTACTGAAGCCTTTGTGGAATAGCCAGAAATTGACGACCATTTGAATCCCTGTAAATGCTTGTCCCTTCTCGTGAAAGATGACGCGGATCAAACCGCCCTGTGCTGCACTGATGGTCTTTTTGTCCATGATTTCGAACAGGATTTCACCATTGTCGACCATCATACCATCATCGAAGACGACCGGATTTGACGACTTTGGACCAGGTGCGCACTGAATGTTGATAATACTGATTCAGAGTATTTACTGATACCGCAGAATGTGTCCTGCAATACAATACCCACAACGTCGGGCTTATTCGCTCCCACCATGCATTTGAAATTGCATCGTGACCTGTGTCAATGCCGGAGTCCTGACCCGTACCCGTACCAATGGTCATGGGTACATACCCATACCAATGGTCATGGGTACATACCCATACCAATGGTCATGGGTACATACCCGTGTCAAGGGTACCGCGGGTCTGTACCCGTGGCGGATATTGTAGTTCCACCACCGCACCGAGATGACGCCGCCGCCCCCGTGCCACCACCACCGCCATCATCACTGCACCCCACATCGACGACGACGACTACGCCATCTCACCACCACTATGCCCCCATGTGTTACGTCGATGCGACACCATCACCTCAACTGCATCGCCTCGGTCCTGAACACTCGTCCTCTCACCTCAGCTACATCGTTTCGAGCGCAATCGTTCGTCCCCCACATCCAACGCGTCGTTTCGAGCCCGACCGCTTTCCCTTCCCCCTTCGTGTCGTTTCAAGCGCAACTCCGTCCTCAACGCGTCGTTTCGAGCCTGTCCGCTCGCCTCACCCTCTGTGTCGTTTTGAGCGCCACAGCTCGTCGTCCACCCCTTCTGTGCTGCTTCGAACTCGACCACTCGTTCTCCTCCCCCTCCGTGTTGTCTCGAGTGCAACCGCTTGTCCCCCACTTCCAACGCGTCGTTTCGAACCTGACCGCTCGCCTCCCACCCCAGTTGTGTCGTTTCGAGCGCCACTGCTCGTCCCCCACGTCCAATGGGCCGTGTCGAGCCCGATCGTCCGTCTGCCGCCCTCACCATGGCATTCCGAGCCAGACCGCTCCCCTCTCCCTCCGTGTCATTTCGAGCGACGATGACAACGTCACGTCGAGGTCACTGTCATGCCCGTGCCACCGCCTACCCCTTCCCGCCATCTCCATATAACGACGCGACATCGTCGTTGCCAACGTGACAGCGATCACGACGGCGGCGACGATGACGCCGCGTTGATGGTACCATCTGCCCCTTCCTATTATCTGTACTACACGACGACGACGTCACCGTCGTCGCTGACGTGACACAGAACACGACAGCAACGTCGATCACGCCGCGTCACCATACTACCCCCTCCCACTACTGCTCGCAAGACGACAATGGCGGCAGACACGCTGGAACCCCTTACCTCCTACGGGTCCCGGGTATGGTGCGGGTACAGAAAATCCAACCCGTAGCCGTATCCGTAGGTACCCATACCCGAGACCCGTCACGGGTACGTGATACCCCTGCAATTCCCTGCCCCCCTTAGACCCATCTTCTAACTCCCGAAGAGATGATACGCAAATATTTCGTCAGTTTTGTGGTCGCAGTGCCAGGAGTACTCACCCTTGTCTTCTAACTCCCAAGGAGATGGTATGCAAAGATTTCATTTGTTTTGCTGTCACAGTGTGCCTGGAGAACGCACTTATGATGCATCTCAGCGATCCACCCATAGCACTGAAGGAAAGTGTCTGCTCATTTATTGTATCGCAAGTCTATGCATTCACCTGGCGTGTCCCGAACAACATATCTTGTTCCAGGATACGTCGAAGGACCATTCTGTACAAGCTCCTTATTTGGTCCAGGATATCACCGTTGGCTTACGCATCGCGCACGCCGCGTGCTTTCCTCCAGTCTCGTACCACGTCGACTGGAGTATTCACTCTATTTAAATTTGTCTAGCACGTCCGGTTTAACATTGACAGACTCTGCATTGGCGACACGATCAGTCATCATGATACATCTGGCCCTATAATAATATAGTAACTTCAACGGGTTTGATTATATCTAACTCCATCCTGAATGATCGCGACCGAACACATGCTCATCCCAAGCTCATCCTAAGCGATCCAACCTTCTCAAACCCTGAATTACTTAACTAAAGCCCTTGTATTGTAATAGGCGAGTACCGGATCACTCTGAACCTGACCGCATGCCTAGAACGAGAAAATTGCCATCAACACTCAACTGGAGTACGTCTTAAGACTGATGACGAGTGTCAGAATTAAGCCTAAAAAGCATTGTGACAAAAGGACACGAGGTTTATGTCCATCTTGTTCGCTTGGGTATGTTTTGATCGAATTCACTCGCCTGTTTCTTTGTCATTTCTGTGGGTACTTACTGCCAGTGATCAGTCCATTTACGACTCAGATTGAACTCAAACAGCCTGGGCCAGACCCTAGCATCACCGCAATGGAAGGTATATCAGGACTGCTTGGTGAGAATTTGATCCTTCGCCAGTTCATCTGGACCCACCTCTAACTGCTTTGGCTTTCTGCCCTCGCTCTATTGCTCAGACTTTGTTCAGAAACGCTTTCAGTCTTGCCATCCTTGTTGCCACCATCGTTATGCGTCATCCCACATAGCATCGAGATGATGATGTATTCAACTCTGACGAGGACCCTGTTCTAGAGGCCGAGGATTCCAACGAGGATTCAGAATGCAGTGATGCCGAGCAAATTATGAGTGCCTTGCGTGTTCCACCACCTGATGCAGCAATACCTGAGCTACGCAAGGTAATTATTCAACTACTACTGTCAATGGGGTTCAGTTCTGACGTATATTCACTCTTTAACCTGGCAGGCGCTTGCACTATGTCAGAAGTCTTTGACAGACACACGTGCTAAGCTGAGGATTGCCACGAAGGATCTCCGGACCCTCAATGCTGCGTTACCTCAGAGGAAACGCAGGGGTGTCATGAATAAGACAGAACCGCTGAACGAGGATATTGGACGTGTAGCAAAGAAATTCACTATGTTGCACCGCCTCTGGGTCATCAGCGGTCTTTTCCTGATCAAGAGCAATCTGAATCCTGACATTGACCTCTTCAGTGCAGACCGCTGGAACTCGCCTGAGGCCAAGCATGATGCTGTTCTTACCGAACTCTTCAGGATCACACCTGAGCCTTTGCATAATGAGATGGTAAAATATAAATACTTTGGGTCTGTGGTGCGTGGTTCAAGTCTTTTTTGTTCATTCACTCTATGCTAACCATGTCGGATCAGTTCACCAGCGTCCTGAATCAGGAGAGATCCAATATGCTCCGCGCTGTCAAGGAAGCGTCGGCTCTTGTCTTCGCTCCACTAAAGGTTCCCGACACAACTATTTTTGCTTCAACTTCCCGCAAGCGAGATGATCCAGATATGGTGCGATTGTCGAAGAAAGATGGCATGTACCAACGCGTCGCTCCCATTCTATTTGCAAATCCCAATCAAATGCTGGGCAATGGATACCTCAGGAGTCCTGTCCTTGTCAATGTAAGTTAATCTTGCTCTTTGACAGTGCGACCTTTGAATCAGAATAACAACTTTGTCAGATTCTTCGTTTGCTTATCTTTGGAAAGAATTCACTCACCAAGGAGAAGGCTCGTGGAGGACCCAGGGCGAGGGGCCAAATTCATGGCATTCACAGTGTGACAGAAGGACTGATTGCATTGGCTGCAATATTTGTGTGTGAATTTATTATATACGACTTTAGGAATGAGTCTAATCGATCACATTCCAAAGGCTCGGTATTTGCTCACACCAGATCCCGAACTCCAATCTGTGGGTAGCGAGACCAAGATTCCATACGAAGCAGATTACGACTTCTACCTGCAACATCTGTTCAAGCGCTCCGACTGGGCCATTGAGACTATTGACTTCTTCAATACAGAGGTCTTTGGTAAGAAAAAGGAACAGGATCCGTCTACAGAGCAGACAGCACCTTCTGTCCCTGCTCGTACCTGGGAAGACGATTTCCTTGACAATCTGGGCAATGTGGAACCAATGCCGATCAGTACACCAGGTGCCCCCGATGTGGGTGACTTTGCTTTTGCCCAATCCGGTCCAGGACCCTTGCTGTCCTCTGCTTCTCGCTTGCCAACTCACTCTTCCGCTCGTCATTCACACCCTCATTCTCCTATTCGCTATTCACTGTCTCCCCCACCTGCTTGCCATTTGTCTCCACCTCTGTCTGCTCATCCCTCTGAGCCCTCCTCTCCATCCCATGTGGACGCTCCACAGGTGACAACTTCCAATTCCATGGTACCCATTCACAATCATCCCGGAGCCCAGCTGTCATCTGTGTCGAGGCTACAGGTTGAAGTTGGACAGATGAGCATTGGTGGCACTTCAGACCCTAAGCTCAATGCTCAGACAGCATCAACATTGACAAGTCGCCATGTTTCCTCAGCTCGTCGTGCACCAGTCCCTGTCCATGTTCCAGAATCATCTGTCTCCCCTACTGGCTCTGAGCCTCTTGTTCAGAAACGTACTACCCGTGCGCGCGCGAAAGCCAAGAAATAAGTTTTTGCTCCTTCTCTACACCTGATTCAGTTTACCATTTGTCGTTCACTTTTGTTGGACAGTCCAAGAGTGATGTAGTTATTAGCTGGTTTTCCCTCTCATTGTAGTAGCTACTGGTATGATGTTGAATGTCAAACGTCTGAATCTGATGCTATCCGACTGAACCATCCGATGAACTAAACCATTGAACCATGATATCACGCTCATATATCATTGAGGGCCTTCTCAAGCGGTGCTTGTCAATATTTGTGGCGATAATTCAAGTTCAGACTCATTGACACGACAGTTCTTTCAACTTCATTCTTCACCTTCGATGTTGAAACATTGGCAGGTTAGCACGAGTCCAACACTTCGTCAACATGTCACCATCACTGACAACATTACAGCCAACGACTACTCCACTGCACTCTCCCATCCTTCATTTCAAGTTTGACTGACTGGCAAAGGCAGGGCAAGTTCATCGATGATGGGTAAGTCTCATCTGCAATGCTTGCTACAATATAGTCGTGCGGGGAGCGCTAACACAGCGCTTTCACACAACTCAGGCTCGTTGGTGCAATATAGTTGATGGTCGTCTTGACAAGGACAATGCCAGCAAGTCCCAGTGACCGGGAGGCGCTCGCGTGTACGTGGCTGAGTCAGGTGGCGACGCCAACGGGACCCACTCCTCAGCAAACACAACGTCGAGCAGCGGCACAGACGGGCCCTTTAACGACGACGTCATGCTCGCGGTGCTGCTCCGCCGCATGAGCGTAGACGGGTGCAACATTTGCGCGTCCTCCTTCGGCGTGATGGATGGCTTCCAAAACTCTTGGACGATGTGGCGCGTGGTCATGCTCGGCTTGCAGCAGATGCTCTCGCGCCGCACAGGCTCTTCACGGGGCTCGTCGTACAGAGGCAGGGTCTGAAATTTCTCAAGCAAGCTCTGGGTGCTCTTGGGCTGAACCAATTTCTGTTTCGTTTTATCACGGTAAGTTGACGTCCTTGTCTTCCAGTATCCTGAGTGGCTAAATTTATTTCCTTGATGTGACCCGTTCAAACCCGTACCCGCCCAATCCATGAGTTCTATATCCCGCGGGTGCCCCAGACGGGTGTATGGGTGCCTACCCACCATGGGTCAACCCACGGGTCCCCGTCGCCAAGACAGCCACAGTGGCGGCGATGACAACGCGGTGTCGTCACCACCACCACTACCACAGCAACGACGACGACGACGGACGCAACGCCGTCATCACCCGCTCATCCTCTCACCCCATCCACATCGTACCAAGCCTGAATGCCCCTCCCACTTCAACCACATCGCTTCGAGTGCAACGGCTCGTCCCCCACGTCCAACGCGCTGTTTCGAGCATATCCGCTTGCCTCGCACCCCAACTGTGTTATTTTGAGCGCCACTGCTCATCCGCCCCTTCTGCATCGTTTCCAGCCCGACCACTCGTTACTCTCCCCCTCCATGTCGTTCCGAGTGCCACTGCTCGTTCCCCACCTCCACCGCATCCATTTGCGCCCAATCACTCACTCCCACCTCCACCATGTCATTTCGAGCGCCACTGCTCGTCTCCCCACCTCCAACATGTCGTGCAGAGCCAGATCACTCGTCTGCCGCCTTCACCGTGTCATTTCGACCCCGACTGCTCGTTCCCCTCCCCCCTTCCGCCATTCCCGTCCGCCCCCCGCCTCCAACGCGTCGTTTCGAGCGCGTCCGCTCGCTCCCCTCCTCTAACACGCCGTTTCGAGCGCAACCGCTCATCCCCCACCTCCAACGACATGTGTCAAGCCCATTCGCTCATCTGTCACCTTCGCCGTGTCGTTTCGAGCCCAGGCACCCCTTCCGCGTCGATTCGAGCGCAACCGCTCATCCCCCGCACTCAACGCATCGCTTCGAACCTGCCCACTTGCCTCCCACCTCCACTGTCATTTCGAGCCCGACCACTCGTTCCCTTCCCCCTTCGTGTCGTTTCGAGCGCAACCGCTCGTCCCCCATCTCCAACACGTCGTTTCGAACCTATCCGCTACCACTGGGAGGACGACAACGACAACGCCGACAACGCCATGCAGCCACCACCACAATTGTGGCACGGGTGTTGGTCACAGGTAAGTACTCGTGGGTTGCGGGTTCATGGGTTCCTCTATGGCAACCTGCACCCATACCCGCGGGCACCCATAACCGTAACCCATCACGGGTGACCCGTACCCGTGCAGAACTCTAATTATGGATTAGTAGAGTTGGAATACAGTTTCTGTCAATGTAATATCACTACGAGAACGAATATGATTTAAAATATCATTTTCAACTTGATGGGCGAATAGAATGGAGTGCTGTGGCCTTAAGATGACTTGACATGAGTAAGATCACATGATAATGCCTTGAAACGTAGGCCATCCATTATAAGTCGTGAAAATGCTGCGCACATCTTATCAGTAGGGTAGAGCCCGTGGTAAGATTACGGACACATGATAATGACGTGACATTGGTTGTCATGCCATGATCATAAAGATCGTACTTCATTATAATGCCTTAAAATGATACGTGGGAAGAGACGCCTTATAATGTATGACCATGACTAATCATGGCCGCAAAAAAGTTGGGACACAATATCTCACATCATCCATCATGAAGGCTGTTCTGTTCGATATTCACGATACCGGGCTGGCCAAGGGCCATGCTTGAAACGCACTCGAGTCCCTTGAACGACGGTCAACAAGTCTTGGTAAGCGTTTAAAGATGCCTAACATGGAATCTCCAGTGACTCCGGGTCAGTCCCACTGGATTGCGTCTGGAAACTCTTAACCATCAGGCGATCTCAGTCATGCAACTGCAACTTGAACCGTGATAATTGAACAAGAAGCGACATACGAATAGATTCAGATAGCACCATCCCCTCACCCCAAAAGTGCACAGAGAGGGAACGAGATCCATCACAGACCAACACCGTAGAATGAATTCACTAGTCAACCCTCCTTCTAAACACGACCTTTGCACGAGGATCAGGGAGGAGCAACGTCACAGAACGCAATGGTTCTGGCTGCCTTGCGTCGTCCTCCAACTTGACATCGTACGTCACCACGACGTGAGCCAACATCGATTTCAGCTCATTTCCTACAAAAAAACGTCCCGGGCTAACTTACAGTCAGCGATCCCGTGGTCGCTGAAGAGAGTAAGAAAGAGCACACCACGCCTGTCGACCATGTCCAAACGGCAGATACTCGGTACTCGTCGAGACATATTGATGCTTCGCATCCTCTTCGTCCGCTTTTCCTAGGTGGACAAATCGGAAGGGCTCGAATGCAAGGGCATTTTCGTAAAATGCTTCATCATGGTGTACAGACCAGGCAATCGCGGCGATCATAGTACCTTTCGGAACAAAAGTGCCGTCCGAGAACGTGTAGTCTTTCAACGCCTTGCGTTGCAAACTTACTAATCAGTCAAATGATTAGAATAATGGATGCATTTGAATGGATGCGAAGACGACACCGTAGTTATGGCCGATGAGGCGTTGGCACTCCTTGAGAAAGCTGTCTACTTTTCGCATCTTGCCTACTGCGGCCTTTGACCATCCCTCTTTCTCAACGATACCTTCAACCTCTTCGCGAAGTGGTTGAATGTATTGAGGATTCGCAGCAAGGTAGAAAAGCGCATGAGTGAAACTCTGTAATCCGACGTCAGGATCGACCAGGTTGCACCGTAAGATTCAATGCATACGATGGAAGTCGTCTAATTGAATAATCGAAAGGATTTGAGTGGCATCATTTGTCAGGTAAGGCACCGAACTCACGAAGATAGCTGCAACATTCATGAATAGCATGCGGCTTGTGAGGGACTCTACCGTTAATTCTGGTCCCTCTCCCTCTTCCATCAACCAAGACAGAAAATCATTCTATCAAACACTGACAGTAAGTACCAATCACGTCTGGAAACGAGGATGACAAACTGGTTTCTCAGCCCAGTTGTTCCCGTACTCATTCAAGTCTTTTTGTCGCTTCTCGATTACCGGGCCAAGAAGGTTCATTCCACGCAGTTTGCTCCGACGAATGTTTGTAAACAACCGAGTAGCTAGGCTATCAACAGGATGAAAACCAAAATTGAAGAGGGCGACTGTAAGCGACTTACGGTTTCAGCAGGTCCGGGAACACGCCGATAATGGCCGATCCTTTGGTGATATCCATGGTATACTGGATATTTAGATGGATCCAATCCAAATTGCGACCTAGAACATGTGAGATGAAAACAAGAGGTAGATGAAAGGTGGAAATGCTCACATAATGGAAGCCCGACTAGTACTCTGTTGCCCGTTCTGCAGACTACCTGATGCACGCTGCTGAGCGCTGGCACAGTCTTCCATTCTGAGCATTGCAGGCATTCATGGATAACGCACGGGAGAGAGGATGGGAATCTCACCATTGCCTTTGAGATCCAGTACGTCATCAAAGGCGGCGATGATCTCATCCCTAATTTCTGGATACAGAATGTCGAGACTTCGAGTTAGTCGTGAGCGCATAATTGGAACATGATAGGGATTATGATAAATTTCGGGTCCCAATGTGTGTTCCATTTCGACTCGCTGTTGCTTACATTCAGCGCAAGTGGTTTTATACAAGAGAATTTGCCACTCGCGTCGTAGAAGGCAGCCGCGAAGGAGAGCGTATCATCGGGTGCTCTGCACAGTTCTTCCACATGCTCACGACTGTTGACAATGACGAGCCATTCGTAGAATGCCACAACCTTAAATGGGGCCGACTTGTACTGAGGGCACGCCATCGAGCGAGCATAATATATGCAAAACATGGGGACTAACCTTCTCGTACCCTTTTTGTATCACGTCTGCGCCATTGGTCCGATACTTTAAACTAGCCCACCAAGAGCCAATCCAGCCACTCGAGCCAAATGTTGGTATGGCGCCAAGCTGGAAAGCAAACCAATCAGAATTGGGAACATATGCTCACGTTAAACATGTCTACCTTGGATGGCCTGGACACTACCACCCCGATGACCAGGGCGGAAGCAACACCTGCGACGACATAGCTGGGGATGCCCAGTGCCAGTGGGTCGATCAGTCGATAACTCATTTGGAGGGGTCAAGTGAGCATCTCTACAGGGCTTCGGTATAAATAGGTTTACTTATCTCGAAAAACTCACAAGTGGCGCGGGATGTGGCACAGCATTGTAAGTTTTCTCGATTATCATAACATAACACGCACTCTCACGCAAGGCGCAGAGCCCTCATTCCAAGTGAATGTGTTCGTCTTGTCAGCGAGTATGACTGATGCAGTACGCCGTATTCATCCAAATGCAGACACAATCGCCTGGAATCAGTGATGGTGGCACGACGTGGCCGTCATGTGCACCATCTAATTCACAGGTGAGCATACAGGTTCTGGATAGAGCGACACTAAGGTACCCCCTGCTAGACAGTGCTTCATGACACTCGCGATACTGAGGAATTTCGTTTACTCCTATGACTCTCTACGACGAAGATCTGAACTGTTGGGACACACCGCTGACCAACTACTGGTGAGCGTGGGCAAGTCATGGAGTAAGACACTCTTAGACACTTATCGGCCGACCCGACCCGCACGGACAACATAGTAACATCCGCTGACAGGGTTACCCAACATGGAACGGGTGAGGGTGCTTATCTTACTTATTAACACAGAACCTTTTGCCATGAGTACTCTCGCTTGCCCTCTCTGAATGAGTTCTCGACTACCCGAACTACCAGTGGGCATCGCCGGCTATGCTGTTGCGGGTGTTGCTGCCGCCCTCGTCTTCGCGTTGATGTTTAAGCCATCCAAGGTGAGTGTCCTTGACATGATGCATTTGTCCTCCATCGATTCGTTTTCTAGCTTGCCGCCATACCGATGTTTGGCGCAAATACTTGGATCGGTTCTTGGTGGGCTGGTTTCAAGTATCGGACAGATGGGGTGGACGTGATACAGAAAGGGTTAGAGAAGGTTAGCTTAAGTCCATACTTCGAATATATCATGCAGGCTCACCGACACGGCCTCAGCACAAATCAGCGCCATTCAAAGTCGCGGCATTCAATTGCCAATGGCTCGTCGTCGTCAACAGCCGGGAGCACGTAGAAGAACTGTACAGAGCACCTAAGGACACGTTCTCTTTCGGGGAGGCCTTGAGTGACGCAAGTCGTGTCCTTCGTGTAAGGTTACTCGCGCTGAATGTCACCAACAGCGCCTCCAATTTGTGCACACGTTGGGACCTCAAGTTCACCGCAACCGCTATGATATTCCGATCGTGCGCTCACGATTGACTCGAAACCTCGACGTCTTATACCCAGAAATCAGAGATGAGATTGTCACTGCCTTTGATGACGTACTGGATCTCCACGGCAATGGCGAGTATTCTGTCCTCTTATCCCGTACTGTCCCTGAACGTTTACAACAATAGATTGGAAGAGCGTGCTGGCGTTCAGCGGCGTACAGCAAGTCATTTGCAGAACGAGCAACAGAGTGTTTGTCGGCCGTCCATTATGTGAGCCTTTTCGTGCTGTCTTCTGTCTTCTGTCTTCGCTTCATGTGTTCTAGGCCGGGACCCTGATTGGCTCAATCTCAATATCCGATACTCCGCCAGTATTATCCAAGGATCGTCTATTATCCTATTGTTCCCGGACCTGCTGAAGCCGTAAGTCGCTTACAGTCACTTTCTGCACTACCGCCTTAACCATCCCGATAGTATAGCTACTCGGTTGTTCACGAACATTTATCAAGACAGACAGCATGCAAGGAAGCTTCTTGGACCAGTAATTGAGATGCGACAAAAGTACATGAATGAGTACGGGAGCGAGTGGGCTGAGAAACCAGTTGGTCAACCTCGTCTGCAGGTGTGACAGGTACTTACCATCGGCTTTTTGATAGAACGATTTTCTGTCCTGGTTGATGGAAGAGGCCGAGGGACCTGAGTTGACGGCCGAGTTCTTGACAGTGCGCATACTACTTCTCAATCTCGGAGCTCTCGTGGTGAGTGATGTCATTACCTGCGAAACGATACAGCTGAGCTCCTTTCGAACTTGCAGACGTCAACCATCGTACGTATTGAATCTGTGATGCAAGCCAGTTCAAATTAGTTGACGTTAGATTAGAGCGCAACTCACGCACTTTTGTGCCTCGCTGCGAATCCTCAATATATTCAACCACTTCGCGAAGAGGTTGAAGGCATCGTCGAGAAAGAGGGATGGTCAAAGGCGGCGCTAGGCAAGATGCGAAAAGTAGATAGCTTTCTGAGGGAGTGCCAACGTCTCGTAGGACATAACTGCGGTATCGTCTTTGCATCCATTCAAGCAAGTCACTCATTCTAATTTTTGACCAATCAGTAACTTTGCAACGCAAGGCGTTGAAAGATTATACGTTCTCTGACGGCACGTTCATACCAAAAGGTACCTTGATCGCCACAGCCACTTCCTCTGCACACCACGATGAAGCGCTCTACGAGAATCCCCTTGAATTCGAGCCTTTCAGGTTTGTCCACCTGAGCGGAGAGGACGGTGAAAGTATGAAGCATCAATACGTCTCGACGAGTGCCGATTATTTAACTTTTGGACATGGCCGGCAGGCGTGGTATGCGCTTTCTTGCTGTTTCCAACGATCACCGGGCATCGCTGATTGCATGCTATGTAGCCCAGGACGTTTCTTTGCGGCAAACGAGTTGAAATCGATGCTAGCGCACGTGCTGGTGACGTATGATGTCAAGTTGGAGGACGACGCGAAGCATTCGGAAGCGCCGCGTTTCACGACGTTGATCCTCCCTGATCCTCGTGTAAAGGTCATGTTCAGAAGGAGGGTTGACTGAGTGATGAATCCTTTTCCTTTCCCTGAGTGAACATATGCATATGTACGTCGTTTATTGTCTTTTATGTAACGTTAGTTCCGCGTGATTGAGATGGCTCGATGATACCTAGCCGAACAGGCCTGACATAGTCCCCGTTTAGAAAGAAGTTCAGGGAGAGTGTCGTAGAAACGTGTTCCGGCCAAATCAGAGGCAGCGTTAGGCCCTCTCGTAGGCTCGCAAAAGTCTTCAAAGACACAACGTAACAGTCATGCTTTCCAGATGCATGATCATCGGCCAAGTTTGATCGAACTTTCATATGAGTCGATTCACGCATTCTAAAGGGAAGCTCGATGAACAGTTGTATACAGCTTCACGCTGGTTTGATTGCTGGTGGCATCATGGTAACACCACCGTATGTATAGCACTTCTTGCGGAGATGGTGCACGAGAGCCCTTGTCATGGATCTACGGATTTGCTTGAGCGATATTCAGTGTCGAACGAGGCAGGAAATGAACCTTTCCACGCGTTAACTGCCACCAGCTTGAATGTCAATCTTGGACTGCAATACTGTGTGCCTCGTTAGCCTCGAATATTCGGGCATCGTGGGTTTGATGAGCAGGCCCAATGATTGAATCGCACCGTTTATGAATTTAGCAAACTTAAAGCCTAACCATTACGGACACCTAGGGAATACAGTGGGTAGTAGTAGGGGCCTAGGTAACCTGTGGTGGTCAACCTGCAGGTCATGTTGTCAGATCGTGACGGCGTCCACTGAGTGCCAAAAATTTGGTCCCGGGGTCAATGTGCAGTCACGACAGTCAAGTGCCTTGCGAAGCTTGATCGCGTCACGGCCTGTGGTGACAACATATGCCAGGCTCCCCAACTGCTTGAGGACGACTGTGATAAATTCAAAGTCAGCATATTTTTAATTCCTCGTCCTGCGCTGCCACCACGGGCAAATTTCTTGAACCGAGTACCGTAACAAGGAAGCTGTTTGTCGATATCACATCATGAAGCTGCGAGTCCCAACTATATACCACCAACTAGACATTGTGTTCAATATTCATGACACCGGGCTGGCAAAATGCCCTTGAATCCCTTCAACGAGGGTGAACAGTGTCGGTAAGAGTTTCACTCACCTACTTTATAATATTGACTATCAGTTGTCTAACATGCGCATCATGTGACTGAGATCGCTTGATGGTTAAGGCCTTCCAAACGCAATCCAGTGGTACTGACCCGGAGTCACGGAAGAACGTGTCACGGAATGTGATGGTCGTGCCAGCAATATCACTGATGCGATATGCCGTATTCATCCAAATGCCCCACACTGGCAACTTCTGGCATCAATGATGGTGCCACGACGAAGCCGCCACGTACAGCATCTAATTCACAGGTGAGCATATACGGTCGAGATAGAGCGATACTAAAGCACCATCCGTCAGACAGTGCTTCATGACACTCACGATACAGAAGAATTTTGTTTACTGACTCCCTGTGACCGTGACAAACATCTACACTATTGCCAGTGAAGCATACTGCCAACTAACGACTTGTTTCTGCAGTGCCACAAGGACAACGAGAGCAAAGACCCCCAAACCGCCAAACATAAATCAATAAATCGAATGAAACCAAAATATGACGGACACGACGATGACAAGGACGACGAGGACGACGTCACTGCGCATGACGACAATGACGCGGACGGTGCCCTGTTGATGGCACGGTGCTCATGCCACTACCACACCCCTCCCACGGATCCCACCGCCTGACGACACGACAACGACAACGCCGATGTTGTCGACTCGCGCGGGGTAAGTGTTTGATTCATTTACGTAATTGGCACCTATAGTAGTACTGTCAGCTGGCAGGATTGCCCAACACGGAATTGTGCTGCGCCATGCGTGAGGGTGCATGGGCTACTTATTAATACAGAGCCCTTCGCCGTGAGTAGAGACCCTCAGTCTCCCTCTCTGAATGAGTTCTCGACTGTTCGAACTACCGGTGGGCATCGCCGGCTATGCTGTTGCAGGTGTTGCTGCCGCCCTCGTCTTCGCATTGATGTGTAAGCCATCCAAGGTGAGTGTCCAAGTTGACATGATGCATTTGTCCTCGATCCCGATTGATTCGTTTTTCAGCTTGCCGCCATACCAACATTTGGCTCAAGTAGTTGGATCGGTTCTTGGTGGGCTAGTTTCAAGTATCGGACAGATGGGGTGGACGTGATACACAAAGGGTATGAAAAGGTTAGCTTAAGTCGATGCTCCGGATATATCGTGCAAGCTTACCGACATGGCCTCAGCACAAATCGGCGCCATTCAAAGTCGCGGCATTCAACTACCGATGGCTCGTCGTCATCAACAGCCGTGAGCATATAGAAGAACTGTACAGAGCGCCTAATGACACGTTCTCTTTCGAGGAGGCCATGAATGACGCAAGTCATTGTGTCCTTGCCATAATGCCGCTTGCGCTGAATGTTGCCAACAGCGCCTCCAATTTGTGCACACGTTGGGACCTCAAGTTCATCGCAATCACTATCATGTTCCGATCGTGCGCTCGCGATTGACTCGAAATCTCGGCGTCCTATACCCCGAAATCAGAGATGAGATTGTCACCGCTTTTGATGACGTACTGGATCTCCACGGCAATGGCGAGTATTCTGTCCTCTTATCCCGTACTGTCCCTGAACGTTTACAACAATAGATTGGAAGAGTGTGCTGGCGTTCAGCGGCGTACAACAGGTCATTGGTAGAACGAGCAACAGAGTGTTTGTCGGCCGTCCATTATGTGAGCCTTTTCGTGCTGTCCTCTGTCTTCTGTCTTCGCTTCATGTGTTCTAGGCCGGGACCCTGATTGGATCAATCTCAATATCCGATACTCTGCCAGTATCACCCGAGGATCGTCCATTATCCTATTGTTCCCGGACCTGCTGAAGCCGTAAGTCGCTTACAGTCACTTTCTGGACTACCGCCTTAACCCTCCCGATAGTATAGCTACTCGGTTGTTCACGAACATTTATCAAGACAGACAGCATGCAAGGAAGCTTCTTGGACCAGTGATTGAGATGCGACAAAAGTACATGAATGAGTACGGGAGCGAGTGGGTTGAGAAACCAGTTGGTTAAGCTCGTCTGCACGTGTGATTGGTACTTACCATCGTCTTTTTGATAGAACGATGTTCTGTCCTGGTTGATGGAAGAGGCCGAGGGACCCGAGTTGACGGTCGAGTTCTTGACAGTGCGCATACTACTTCTCAATCTCGGAGCTCTCGTGGTGAGTCTGATGTCATTACCTGCGAAACGATACCGCTCAGTTCCTTTCGAATTTGCAGACGTCAACCATCGTACGTATTGAATCTGTGATGCAAGCCAGTTCAAATTAGTTGATGTCAGATTAGAGCGCAACTCACGCACTTTTGTGCCTCGCTGCGAATCCTCAGTATATTCAACCACTTCGCGAAGAAGTTGAAGGCATCGTCGAGAAAGAGGGATGGTCAAAGGCGGCGCTAGGCAAGATGCGAAAAGTGGACAGCTTTCTGAGGGAGTGCCAACGTTTCGTAGGACATAACTACGGTATCGTTTTTGCATCCATTCAAGCAAGTCACTCATTCTAATCATTTGACCAATTAGTGAGTTTGCAACGCAAGGCGTTGACAGACTATACGTTCTCGGACGGCACGTTCATACCAAAAGGTACCTTGATCGCCACAGCCACTTTATCTGTACACCACGATGAAGCGCTCTATGACAATCCCCTTGAATTTGAGCCCTTCAGGTTTGTCCACGTGCGCGGAGAGGACGGTGAAAGTATGAAGCATCAATACGTCTCGACGAGTGCCGATTATTTGGCCTTTGGACATGGCCGACAGGCGTGGTATGTGCTTTCTTTCCGTTTCCAACGATCACGAGACATCACTGATTGCATATTATGTAGCCCAGGACGTTTCTTTGTGGCAAACGAGTTGAAATCGATGTTGGCGCACGTGCTGGTGACGTACGATATCAAGTTGGAGGACGACGCGAAGCATTTGGAATCGCCGCGTTTCTTGACGTTGATTTTCCCTGATCCTCGTGCAAAGATCATGTTCAGAAGGAGGGTTGACTGAGCGACGAACCCTTTTCCTTTCCCTGAGTCAACATATGTGCATCGCTTATTGTCTTTGATGCATCTTTAGTTCCGCATGGCTTGATGGCCGTGTTCGATAGAACTTTTATATGATTCACACATCCTAGAGGAAGCTTGATGCACAGTTGTGTATAGCTTAACACTGGTTTGACTGCTGGTGGCACCACGATAACACCCCCGTATGTATAGCGGCGCTCTTCGTGCGGAGATGGTGCACCCAATCCAGGTGCATAGAATGCAACGGGAACCCTTGGCATGGATCTGAGGATTTACTTGAGCGCCATTCAGTGTCCAACGAGGCAGGAAATGAACCTTTCCATGCTTAACTGCCACCAGCGATGTCAAGCTTGGACTGCATTACCGTGGGCCTCGCTAACCTCAAATATTCGGGCATCGTGGGTTTAATGAGCAGGCCCAATAATTGAATCACACCGTTTATGAATTTAGCGAACTTAAAGCTTAACCATTACGGACACCTAGGGAATACAATGGGTAGGGGCCCAGGTAACTCGTGGTGGTCAACCTGCAGGTCGTGGGTCGGGTCGTGACGGGTACGGGTACCCGCAGAGGTGGGTAGCCAAAAATTTGGTATGCCCAAGGGTCAACCCGGATATAGCTGTAGTCACGATAGCCAAGCGCTTGATCGTGTCACGGCTTGACAATATGTAACTTGGGCTGTACAAATCACTGGGTGACGAAATACGCCAGGTTCCTCCCCACCACTGCCTGAGGGGACAAGGGGGACTTTGCTGCACTAGAGTAGTGGCTGTTGATCCAATTCAAATAAAAAATCTGAACTCCACTCGTGAGAACTGATGCATTTAAATATATTATTGGACAAATTTGGCAGGGGATTCCCACACACAAACCGTCCTCCCCATCACAAGCGAATGGCAGGCACACTACTTAATATATTTCTTTCTTTCTATTTTTTAATTTATGTTTGTTGGCGGTCTTTGCTCTCGTTGTCCTTATGGTAGGTATTGCAGAAACCGCACGCTCCCGTTAGTCTCGAGACGTTCTCGATAAGCGCTCTCTAGTGTCGGGACTTTTCGCGCTCTGGCGACATTTAAGTATAGGAACTTACCGCCACAACCCGGCGGTTGGTCGGCAGTATGCCTCAATAGTACAGATGCTTGTCACAGGGAGTCATAGTACATGGTAGTAATATCGTGAGTGTCATGAAGCACTGTCTGACGGATGGTGCTTTAGTGTCGCTTTATCTCGACCGTTATTGTGAATTAGATGCTGTACATGACCGTATGGCTTCGTCGTGGTAGGCATCATTGATGCCAGAAGTTGCCAGTGCCGGATACGGCGTAAGTTTGCATTCGGATGAATACGGCATGCCGCATCAGGCACGCTCTCCCGTGACTCCGGGTCAGTACCACTGGATTGCGTTCGGAAAGCCTTAACCATCAAGCGATCTCAATCATGCGCATGTTGGACAACTGATAGTCAGTATTATAAAGTAGGTGGGCGAAACGCTTACCGACACCTGTTGACCGTCGTTGAAGGGATTCAAGGGCGTTTCAAGGATAGCCCTTGGCCAGCCCGGTGTCGCGAATATCGAACACGATGTCTGGTTGGTGGTCTTTAGTTGGGTCTCGCAGCTTCATGATGTGAGATATCGACAAACACGGGCAACTTCCTTGTTACAGGCACAGCATGTAAGTTTTCCCGATTATCATGACTTCCTAACTTATTAATACAGAACCCTTTGCCGCGAGTAGAGACCCTCGCTTTCCCTCTCTGGATGAGTTCTCGACTGTTCGAACTACCGGTGGGCATCGCCGGCTATGCCGTTGTGGGTGTTGCTGCCGCCCTCGTCTTCGCATTGATGTGTAAGCCATCCAAGGTGAGTGTCCTTGACGTGATACATTTGTCCTCGATCCTGATCGATTCGTTTTCTAGCTTGCCGCCATACCGACGTTTGGCTCAAGTAGTTGGATCGGTTCTTGGTGGGATCGTTTCAAGTTTCGGACAGATGGGGTGGACGTGATACACAAAGGGTATGAAAAAGTTAGCCTAAGTCGATGCTTCGGATATACCATGCAAGCTTACCGACACGGCCTCAGTACAAATCAGCGCCATTCAAGGTCACGCCATCCAACTACCGATGGCTCGTCGTCGTCAACAGCCGTGAGCATATAGAAGAACTATACAGCGCACCCAGCGACACGTTCTCTTTCGGGGAGGCCTTGAGTGACGCAAGTCATTGTGTCCTTGCCATGATGCCGCTTACGCTGAATATCACCAACAGCGCTTCCAATTTGTGCACACGTTGGGACCTCAAGTTCATCGCAATCGCTATCACATTCCGATCATGCGCTCACGATTGACTCGGAATCTCGACGTCTTGCACCCAGAAATTAGAGATGAGATCATCGCCGCCTTTGATGACGTACTGGATCTCCACGGCAATGGCGAGTATTCTGTCCTCTTATCCTGTACTATCCCTGAACGTTTACAACAATAGATTGGAAGAGCGTGCTGGCGTTCAGCGGCGTACAGCAGGTCATTTGCAGAACGAGCAACAGAGTGTTTGTCGGCCGTCCATTATGTGAGCCTTTTCGTGCTTTTCTCTGTCTTCTGTCTTTGCTTCATGTGTTCTAGGCCGGGACCCTGATTGGATCAATCTCAATATCCGATACTCCGCCAGTATCACCCAAGGATCGTCCATTATCCTATTGTTCCCGGACCTGCTGAAGCCGTAAGTCGCTTGCAGTCACTTTCTGGACCACCGTCTTAACCCTCCTGATAGTATAGCTACTCGGTTGTTCACGAACATTTATCAAGACAGACAGCATGCAAGGAAGCTTCTTGGACCAGTGATTGAGATGCGACGAAAGTACATGAATGAGTACGGGAGCGAGTGGGCTGAGAAACCAGTTGGTCAACCTCGTCTGCACGTATGACTGGTACTTACGGTTTTTGATAGAACGATGTTCTGTCCTGGTTGATGGAAGAGGCCGAGGGACCCGAGTTGACTGTCGAGTCCTTGACAGTGCGCATACTATTTCTCAATCTCGGAGCTCTCGTGGTGAGTCTGGTGTCGTTACCTGGCAAACGATACCGCTCACTCCCTTTCGAATTTGCAGTCCTCAACCATCGTACGTATTTGCATCTGTGATGCAAGCCAGTTCAAATTAGTTGACGTCGGGTTAGAGCTTCACTCACGCGCTTTTCTACCTTGCTGCGAATCCTCAATACATTCAACCACTTCGCGAAGAGGTTGAAGGCACTGTTGAGAAAGAGGGATGGTCAAAGGCGGCACTAGGCAAGATGCGAAAAGTAGACAGCTTTCTGAGGGAGTGCCAACGTCTCGTAGGACATAACTGCGGTATCGTCTTTGCATCCATTCAAGCAACTCAGTCGTTCTAATTTTTTGACCAATTAGTGAGTTTGCATCGCAAGGCGTTGAAGGACTACACGTTCTCGGACGGCACGTTCGTACCAAAAGGTACCTTGATCGCCACAGCCACTTTATCTGTACACCACGATGAAGCGCTCTACGAGAATCCCCTTGAATTCGAGCCTTTCAGGTTTGTCCACCTGAGCGAAGAGGACGGTGAAAGTATGAAGCATCAATACGTCTCGACGAGTGCCGATTATTTGACCTTTGGACATGGTCGACAGGCGTGGTATGCGCTTTCTAACAATCATGAGGCATCGCTGATTGCATGCTATGTAGCCCGGGACGTTTCTTTGCGGCAAACGAGTTGAAATCGATGTTGGCACACGTGGTGGTGACGTACGATGTCAAGCTGGAAGACCGCATGACGTGCCCGGAAGCGTTGCGTTTCACGACGTTGATCCTTCCTGATCCTCGTGTAAAGGTCATGTTCAGAAGGAGGGTTGACTGCCATTGAGCGATGCATTATTTTCCTTTCTTAAATCAACATATGTACATTTGACACTTGTTTCTCAGTTGTTGTCTTTTTAACTTTAGTTCCGCATGATTGTGATAGCTTGATGGCCGTGTTCGATAGAACTTTTATATTGATTGATTCACACATCCTAGATGGAAGCTGGATGAACAGCTATGTATAGCTTCATGCTGGTGGCATCATGATAATTCCCTGTATGTCGTTCGCGCTGACGCCTTTTGCAACAGGAAATGTTCCGAGTCGAACCTATCCATGCGTTGCACCAGTGATACGGAAAACTTGGACTGCACTCCTGCGAGCTTCATCAACCAGTGTGGGGTGCATATCGAATAAGTAGTCGGGGCATCGTGGGTTTGATGAGCAGGGTCAACTTTGATTGAATTGCAGCAGTACGTGTTTATGAATTTAGTAACCCATTACGACACCGTCTGTGTGCCTCTTCCTGGCGTCCCCAACCAATAACTTACATGGCGTTCCAGCTGCCAGAGCTATCAGTAACGTGCATCGCCTGTGGCCTCGCGTGCCTCGCCAGTACCATCATTTTGATCGCAAAACTGCCGCAAGGCCCTAATGTGAGGACGGCGTGTGGTCTATCTATATACTCATTGCCTATTTGGAAGTTGAAAATGATTTTCACCACTAGCTCGATGCAATCCCTGCTGTGGGCTCGAATAATTGGTTTGGCTCCTGGTGGACTAGCATCAAGTATCTGACGAGCGCTGAAGATGTCATACAAGAAGGTTACGATAAGGCAAGTCCCATGCATCCAAAGATCGTGGCGTAACAACTCTCGAATCGGGACCTCGCAGCACAAGTCTTCGCCATTCAAGATTGCAGAGCCCAACCGTTGGACGGTCATTCTGAGCAACCGCGCACACCTGGAAGAAGTAGCAAGAGCGCCCGAGGATGCATTTTCCTTTTTGGAAGCCATCAACGACGTGCGCGAGTGTTCTCTTTTTGTGACATGTTCTCCGTTTTCAACGTGATCTGCAGCAAGTTCAGGTCGAGCACATGGTAGGATCTGAAGTTCACCACAATCCTTATCACATTGGAGTCATTCGCTCGCATCTTACCCGAAGTCTTGATGTCCTATGTCCGGAGATAAGAGACGAAATTGTTACGTCCTTTGCTGAGATTTTGGATCTCAGAGGAAACGGTGAGTGATCTGACTCGGTGACAAGTGTTTGCCATACTCATCTCGAAGCTTTTCAGAGTGGAAGAGCGTACAGGCTCTTACTGTCATCGAAAAGGTCGTCTGCAGGACGAGTAACAGAGTATTTGTTGGCCTTCCATTGTGTACGTATGTTGTTCCCATCATTTGTTGCCCTCGTACTTTTACTCGATCAACATCAATCTAGGCCGCAATCCTGACTGGGTAGATCTCAGTATCAGGTGCGCTGTTGATCTAATATCAGGTGGCGTTGTGATTGGGTTGTGTCCTAAATTCATGAGGTCGTAAGTCGACAACCTTCAGCGTCTTTGGTGTAACTCTCAGCACGCTTCTAGATTGGCCACTCATCTATTAACAAAAGTCCCTCAGTGTATCGCCCGCGGCGTGAAACTGCTTGGTCCAGTAGTTGAAGAGCGACAGAGATACATGAGCGAGTACGGGACAGAGTGGGATGACAAGCCTGTTTGTTTTCTTCGATCGCTGCCGAGAAAATGCTCATTGTAATCTGTGATAGAACGATCTTCTTTCGTGGTTGATGGACGAAGCAGAGGGTCCGGAATTGACCGCAGAACGCTTGACGAAACGCATACTACTTATAAACTTTGCAGCTATTCATGTGAGTGTAGACACGAGTGTTTTGAAATGGATGCTCAGCATTTGAGTCGTGCTATAGACATCGTCCAACGTACGTCCGAGCCTGCGGTGGCCTCATCACTGTCTGATATATCCTCCATTGCAGTCTTTCACTCAGGCTCTTTTTTACCTTGCAGCAAATCCTCAACACATCCAACCGCTTCGTGAGGAGGTCGAAGCCATCGTTGAGCAGGACGGATGGTCAAAAGTCGCTTTGGGCAAGATGCGAAAAGTCGATAGCTTCCTCAAAGAGTGCCAACGCATCGAAGGAATGCTCATCGGTAGCTGTCCTCGCATTTTTTCCTCTACGCGTGGGCCATCTTGATCATTTCACTAGCATCCCTCGCACGCAAGACTCTGAAAGATTTCACGTTTTCAGATGGTACTTTTATACCCCGAGGAACGTCGATCGCTGCGGCCACCCGATCACTCCATCACGACAAGAATTTCTACGAAAACCCAGACGTGTTCGAGCCGTTCCGGTTTACCCACATCCCCGAGGAAGACGGCCAGGGCCCGAAATATCAATTCGCCTCGACGTCGACCGAGTACTTACCCTTTGGGCATGGTAGACATGCGTGGTATGACCTTGCATTACCCATCTTCCACTGAGATTTGACGACTAATTTGTTTAGCCCTGGACGTTTCTTTGCCGCAAGCGAGCTGAAATTGATGTTGGCCCACGTCGTTGTGACATACGATGTAAAACTGGAGGGTAGCACATCGTACCCGCCGAGTTGGCATATTGGCACGTTTATCGCTGCCAATCCTCGTGCAAAGGTTGTGTTCAGGCATAGGGTTGACTGAGCGGACTTCAGTGCATAGTTGTATCGGGCAGTATACTAGTAAACGACGCGACGTTCATCCAGAATACAGAGCTTTGGTGATGGCTAACGTAGAAAAACGGAACCCAAGGGCTCTTCAATGCGTCTGTAGGACTAGTAATTGCATTGTCAAAATCGGTGGGATATGGGCTGCAAAGTGTAAACGTTCACACATTGAGTCGTTTGCAATGCCTCGTGCGTCTGCATCTCGAGAATGGGTTTTGTATTGCAATTTGGCGAGACCGTGACGCATAACGGTAAGCACGACATAATCTTGCCCAGGTGTTTTCCGCCCGAACGTCAAACGGCTGTGACCCATGACAAGGGGTTTAAGAAAGGAATCACCACCTGTATCTCATAAGCAATGCTCTAGGTCTGGGTATAATACAACAATCCCGGGTATAAATTGCGACGATCGACCGTCTAGTCGGGTATACCTAAAAACAAATCGAAGCTGATAGTAGCCCTATGAATGACGACAATGGGGAGAAATGGAAATTCACAACGAATCGACCCCAGTACGGAAATAGTCCCTGTAACCGACGTACGCCGCCCGCGCGTCGCTGTGGAGCAGTTGCAACAAATCCCGCTCCTGTTGCGTCAACCCATCCAAATCCCCGACATTCAAGCTTTGGAATGCGAGGGATTGGTCGCCGTCCTGGCGCAGCTGCTCCGAAATCGCTTCTTTCCACCGCCTCCACACCTTGGTATCGTTGGGGAGGAGTTCGTTGAGAAGTCCCGTGGGATCTTGAAGCTGCAAGACCAAAAGGATGAATACCACTGCAGTCGTGCGGGTGCCCAGCGTGTACTTGGTCAACATCGGGTTCTCGAGCACTCTCTCGAACAATATCTTCCGATGAAGATTCTCCTTGTCCGATGATGCAAGCCAAGAGTTGTACAGCGCGGAGACGCCGAGGGAGGTGAGGAACATGACTTGGCCAAATAACGACGCTTGTGGGATGAGGAGGAGCTGGGTGATACATTGGATGAAGAAGAGGACGAAGCACCACCGAATGAGGGTGTAATGGCCCTCGCTCGAGAAACGAAGCGAGAACCTGCCGCGGGTGATGGAGCTCACGACGCCTTCTGTGCCTCTCAGAAGGACGATGTCCTCGCCTGAGCTAAGAATTCCGTCGCCAGCAGGTGACCCTTTTGCAGGTTCGGGGTGGATGAACATGAAGTCTGCCAAGCCGAGGGCGAGGCAGGATACACCGCTCGCCAGGATGCCGACGAGGATCAACGACGATGCATACCAGTCCCCGCAAACAGCGCAGAACGCACATGTGCCGATGCTGATAGCAATCGGGACGCTGGCAAAGATAGGGGTGGAGGCACTGCTATGTGCGGGGTGCATCTCGGAAGCGGGATCCCGTCCAAGATCAGCGATAGTGATGCTGACAGGCTGCGTCCTCCTCCCCGGAACTACTTTACCCTCTGAATCCCAAGCTGCACATTCCTTCATCAACAGCGCGGCCAAGTAGCCCGTCTCCTCAATGACGGTTCCGGAATGGGCTGCCCTGAACTTGGGTCCCTTGCAACTGTCCGATCCAAACAACAACATCTGATCCACGTGGATGCCGTTTGAGAACTTGGGAGAGAGATATCTCGCGAAAGACCTCAATCGCTTGGCTATCTGGAAGGAGCCGGGGCTATTGTACCAGCCAAGCCAACGCCTGTTCCCGTAGACGTGAACTGCAGCCATGGCTGATATGGCATCATCGCCGCCCGATAAACCTGCTACGCCTGACATATCCAGTGAAAAGCGGGGCGGCTTGTCGAGCTGGAACGGAGGTATGATGGTGGCATGGTTGTTGACCTGAGGGATGAACATGTGCGGCAGAGATATCAGAGATCTGATCGACAAAAGAAATGCCTGTCAATCGAGTGTGGGATGGAAGAATGGGAAACGAATGGAGAGCTACCCTCTCGAACCGACAAACCCTTATACATTCGCTGTTGGGCGATGCGAGACATGGCCATGCATTGGTCGGTGTCCCGAAGTTGTTTCGTGGAAGCTAGTGAGTTTCTGGCAGAAAGAAGCGCACAGGAAATTCACCCCCTGCCTTGCGGTGAACTGAACAGCTTTTGGCGGTAGTGCGCGGGGCGCTCTTTCTCCAAACGGCAGCGCCATCCGTGCATGCCTCTGCCACGTAGTGCCAACTTAGATGCAAGGCATCCATTTACCCAGCTTGGGTCAATGGAGGACCTCACATCCACATTGGCGTGTCACAGAATGCATTTAGCTTCGCACTGGCAGGGATGTGTGCGACTCGTTGACCTCCGAAAAGTTCAAGCAGGAGGTTCGGTGGATTTCGGTCTCCGCCGGTCCTCCTCTGAGTCAAACTCGGTACATAATATGTCCCAACTTTTTTTCCGGCATGATAATGCCGGGGGCTTACGACCCCTTACGACTGCCTTATAAGATAGGATAACCCAGATATAGGCATTACAATGTTCATTATAAGTTCATTATCATTGCATTCCAATGTAAAAAATTACATAATTTTCCCAAAATTGCGTTGGCAGGCATTACAATGAGGTACGATCTTTTGATAATGTATTGTAAGTCATGGGAATCTTGGCAAAATATTTCTGACATAGAGGCGGCAACGGCCGGCACCCGCAGCCGTTGGCGAGCCTGAAAGTACGAAAGGGGCGCCGGGCTATGCCGAAATTCAGTGAGCACGACATGGATCATTGACCCAGTTCACTGCGCCCGGCGTGAATCCGCAGGCTCCGCTTCGGGGCCTGCAACATTCCGGTCAATCTCAAGCTTAATAACGTCCAGTGAGACAGCTGGTCGCAACGCTGATCGATAGGGTCGTGTGTTGATTTATGCTGGTACGTTTTGTGTATGGTTTGATCGATGGGCCACAGCACGCGGTTCTTATAGATATGGTGTGCAACCGGTATTCTCTCTCAGTTCCCATAATTCAAATAACAATCCACACTAACTAACGTCATCCGCAAACAAGCTTGACCTTAGCCTCGAGAATATCTATCACGAGGAACTCCTCTCATCCATAACCATCCCCTGGTCAGTGAACAGGGGACCAGTTGGTGACGTTCGAAGCACCGGACACGCTTCCACGACCGCAGGTAACTTGACGCTTGCGATCATCTACGACGCTGGGTGCGTTATAAGCTCTTGTGCCCTTGCTGCCTACTTGGGAGTGACTGCTGTTGGCTTTGGACGCAATTGGTTCTCCTTTTCAGGCACATGGCGCCGTATGACTAGCTAGAAGCTACACTGGTGAGTTGTCGGTTTCCTGAGCTGGATCGCTGATAATACACCCACGGGTACCCCAGGATATGATGTCAAGATGGATTAGCCATCTCCCTATCGCCCACTGAAAGCATCGCATGCAGAAACCTCTTATATCTCACTCGGTATACCTTAAAAACCCTTCAGGTTTGGTTCGTGAACGATCAAGTTTATGTATATTATGTGTCAAGGCGAGCAACACCCATAGGAAATAAAGTCGGTCCGGCAAAAGACAATTTCCTTGATCATTTGATAACCCACAGAGCTAAATCATAGCTTAATCAGGAAAAAATATGCGGAGAAATTGAAGTAACACGTCGACTGCTCACTGCGTTGTGATAAGTGAGGTGATTCGTGATAATACGATAGCCGGGGGGAGAGCGGAGAGAGAGAAGGGACAAAACAACGCGCATTGATGTCATCATCAAAGCTGGCTTATATAAGTACTGTGCAGAGGGCTGACAAGACCGCGGTCCGGTTGCGGTTTAAGGGAGGAAACCGTCGATTCTCTTTTCAAGTGGTCCAGTTGCAAGGATTTGGGAACCGAAATTTAACGGTAGCCAATTATGTACAGAAATAAACTTCTCGGCTACCAACAATGATAACGTGTGAAATAGGACAGGTCATTGATGCAGCACAGCTTGTTTGCTAGCAAAGATGGGATCACACCTTGCTATGAGTGGTCTCACCACATGGACGGGGAGTGGCAACTCCTTCGATAAAGCATTTCTGTACTAGCTGGCATCATGATCATGAGCATCGGCTATAATTCCTCATTTTGAATGAGGCCTAAATTATGTAATTATGTGTCGTACCCTTGCAGAAGTTGAACATGCGGCAAGTAAGTTCAGCCGAGACAATATTTAGATGCGCGAGCGAAGAATCAGTATTTGCGGTGAGAACGCAACTGGCGGTGTGCCATAAGTTCATAGAGGGTTTTTCGCTCGCCACCCTCAGCTATTCGCTTTCAGCTCTGGCCATGGATCTGAACCTGAACGTCGCAGCTGTTGGTTTAGCAGGCATTGCGGCCGCTATTTTCGTCTACACCAAGTTATCCCGGTTTTCCAAGGTGAGCATGGTCCACGGCAATGCTTGTTCTTTTACCTTCATCGCGTGCCCAACCAGCTTAGTGGAATCCCCACAATTGGATCAGAGGGCTGGATTGGCTGCTGGGTAACTGCTGCCAAGTTTATGACCAACGCGACGGAGCTTGTGCAAGAAGGGTATCAAAAGGCAGGTTTCGGTGATGTTCCTCGCATGCCTGTATACTCACCCGAATATTTCAGTACCCCAACACTCCGTTCAAGATTTCAACGCTATTTCACTGGCAAATCATTATCACCAGTCGTGAACATGTGGAGGAACTGCGGAAGGCACCTGATGATGTGCTCTCATTCTCGGAAGCCTCAAATGATGTGAGTCACTAGTTTCTTCCCGTACGATAGTGTATGCTGAACGTCACCGACAGCGACTCCAAGTCGAGTACACAATGGGACCTGAGATTCACCATAATCCCTACCATGTCGCGATCGTGCGCTCACAATTGACTCGGAATATTGGAGCCATGTATCCCGAAATCAGAGACGAGATCATTTCCACCTTTGATGACTTGCTGGATCTCAAAGGCAATGGTGAGCATCTCGTCCTCTCTCATGTGCTATTCACGAACGGTGCAATTTAGAATGGAAGAGTATTCCGGCGCTCACCAGCGTGCAACAGATAATTTGCAGGACGAGCAACAGAGCGTTTGTTGGCCTCCCGCTGTGTAAGGCATTTCATTGTCCCGTACTCTTCGTGTTCACCTCAGTTGTCTAGGCCGTCACCAGGACTGGGTTAAACTCAACATTGACTATACACTGGAGGTATTCAAAGCAAGGACTGCAATTACGGTGGTTCCTAGGTTTTTGAAGCAGTAGGTCGCTTCCAGTGGGGTGTCCAAAGTGTAGTTCTCAACCTAATCGACAGTTTCTTCGTAAACTATGCAACGAACGTTGGTCGAAGCAGGAGGCTCGGGATGAAGCTGCTTCGACCACTCGTTGAGGAGCGACGAAAGGGCATGAAGGAGTATGGGAAGGGTTGGGCTGACAAGCCTGTTGGTCAAACTTGCTTTCAGACGGGATCGGCGCTGACTGCGATTTCTTGATAGGACGACTTCTTGCAATGGTGTATGGATGAGGCAGTTGGTGAAGAGGGAACGCTGGAGTTGTTGACAAATCGAATGTTGGCTGCCAATCTGGTGGCTTTGCATGTGGGTCCCGACCGATGCCATCTCGTATACTTCTGACGTTCATTTATGTTTCTCTTTATGCTAGACATCTGCTCAAGTATGCCTCAAGTCTCATATTCGATTCCGTTTATTGACATCAGATTACAGAGCTTCACTCACGTGCTGTTCTTCTTGGCGGCTTATCCTGAATACATGAAACCGCTCCGCGAAGAGGTCGAAAGCATCGTCGAGAAAGAAGGGTGGACAAAATCTTCGATAGGCAAGATGCGAAAAATAGACAGCTTCATCAGGGAGTGCCAACGTCTGGAAGGTATTGCCACCGGTATTGTATCCTTATCCCCTAATCGTGACCGACATTCTGACGATCCAACCAAATAGTGGGCATGTCGCGGATCGCGCTGAAAGACTTTACGTTCTCCGACGGTACATTTGTACCAAAGGGCAGCATGCTTTCCGTTGCTGTTCAGGCCATACAGTCTGACAACGTATGCTATGAAAACGCAAATGAATTCCGACCTTTCCGGTTCTCCGACATGCGTGATGAGGACGGCGAGGGTGTAAAGCATCTATTCGTGACGACTACGCCCGACTTTTTGCCCTTTGGACATGGTAAACACGCCTGGTGCGATTCTTTTCTGTTTAACAATCATGGAAAATGACTGACTGTGTGGTAGCCCCGGACGTTTCTTCGCCGCCACCGAGCTGAAGACCATGTTGGCGCACATTGTGCAGACCTATGATATCAAGTTAGAGGACGAGAAAGCGGGACGTCCACCTTCGTTCCGTGTCATGACGGTGATCATACCTCATACCACCGCGAAAGTCATGTTTAGAAGGAGGGTCGACTGAGTGTTTTGTTCATTTTCTTTCTTGATTCCCGCTACTATGAACTAGTAATGAAGAAATCTAGTTCTACTTGATGATTGGAAATAGACTCAGACAGACGACGTGTACCATGTTCTAGTGCTTTGTGCAAATTCATTCCAGGTTGTGCAGCACGGGAAATGTGGTTTACCACACCGATCAGTAGGACTACTCGGCTACTAACTCCCGATGCGGCAGTGATGCCACATTGTCCCGGCTTCCATGGTAATACCCTAGTGAGTTGAATCGAATTGAAAAATGGTTGGACTGTATAAGGTACATCCACAATCGAACTCGAGATGCTACCAGTGGATGAGGACCCGCGTTGAGAAAAAATGACAGCGGGTTGTGGGGAGGGGACAGCAGCCGCACGATAGAAAGAGTGGGAACTATCAACAATCGGCCCAGTCAAGAGATATATGGGGAAACCCGGGTGGCAGGATGGCAAAGTTGTGGGAGAAAAGTGGGTGGAAGAACCGACGTAGTCACCAAGAATCACTCGCGGGCCCATCAGTGCCTTGCTTCCGGTCACTGATGGGCTGATGACGCTGTGCATATAGTAACATAGTAGTAGAAGTCAGGACATTGGTAAGAAGAGGAACGAATCATGTTGAGTCAACCCACACTGAATCCGCAGACTTAGCCCAACTTCGAGAATTATTACGGTAACATATGTGAACTTCGGAGGCCACAAATCGGCGGTCACAAATGTCACGGATTGCTTGGTGGAGTGAATTGCCAATTTCACTGCTTAGAGAACACCTGCTCTGTTTTCATTCGTTCAACTTCGAATGCATAGGTGTAGTTCAGTATGAGTAAGATAAATCCATGAATATGTTGTGTATTTTGTTAAGTGCGGACTTGGGGTGAAGTACTACGTACAAAGAATAATTCTTCATTTGGAAGTACATTGTCCACTGCGTTACGAAATTTCTTCGGCTTCAGCTCTCTCCAAGCCCGCGGCTGATGCATGTTCGGCTGTGAGACTTGGGAATCATAACGGGCGGCGTGCCATAAGTTCACGGAGGGATGTTCGCTTGCCCGTCCTTGTCGCTTTGCATCCTTCCATGAGTTTTCAACTCTCAACTCTGGCCATGGACATGAATATTGCAGCTGTCGGCTTAGCGAGCATTGTAACTGCCATTTTCGTCTACGTCAAATTATCTCGGCCATCCAAGGTGTGCATGGTCCTCGACAGCGTTTGTTTTTTCCCCTCAGTCCGTTGGCTTGCCCCACCAGCTTGATGCAATCCCAACAGTCGGATCAAGTGGCCCGATCGGCTACTGGTTGACTGCTATCAAGTTTGTGACCAACGCGACGGAGCTCGTACAGGAAGGGTATGACAAGGCAAGTCTCCAAAGTGTTTTGCATGTTCCATGCATACTCACGCAAAGTTTCAGTATCGCCCTACACCTTTCAAAGTCGCGGCTCCATCTCATTGGCAAATCATTGTTAGCAGTCGTGAGCATGTGGAAGAATTGCGGAGAGCATCGGATGATGAGCTTTCTTTCATGGACGCCGTGAACGATGCGAGCCATCATTTTTCCCCATAAGATCATTTATGCTGAATGTCGTTTGACAGCGACTCCAAACTGAGTACACCTTGGGACCCGAAATTCATCATAATCCCTATCACGTTACGATTGTGCGCTCACAACTGACTCGAAATGTTGGGGGCATGTATCCCGACATTAGGAATGAGATGATTGCCTCCTTTGATGATGCACTAGATCTCAATGACAATGGTTAGTGGTCGGTGTCTTTACTCCTGTGGGATATTCGCGATTATTTGGAATTCAGAATGGAAGAGTGTACCAGCGCTTCACATGGTAGAACAGGTAATCTGCAGAACAAGCAACAGAGTGTTTGTGGGCCTCCCACTGTGTAAGCTTTTCCATTTTCTCCCCTACCTTTTGTTCTCACCCTAATTTGACTAGGCCGTGACCCCGACTGGGTAGACCTCAACCTTCGGTATACCATGGATGTCATGAAGGCAAGGACTGCGATAGTGCTGGTTCCTGACTTTCTGAAGTCGTAAGTCGCCCACGGTTGTGCGTCCCAACGTCTGGTTTTTGACCTATTTGGCAGCTTAGTTGTCAACTTTGTGTCGAACGTTGGTCGAAGCAGGAAATTTGGAATGAAGCTTCTTCGTCCAATAATCGAGGAGCGACGAAGGTACCAGGATGAGTATGGGAAGAACTGGACTGGCAAGCCTGTTGGTTAAACTTGCTCACAGACGCGATCGGAGCTCACTATGATTTTCTTGACAGAACGACTTCTTACAGTGGTGTATGGATGAAGTAGAGGGTGAGGAGGCAACGCTAGAGTTCTTGGCGAATCGAATGTTGGTCATCAATTTCGTGGCCATGCACGTATGTCCCAGTGTCATCTCATACGCCTATGACGCTCATATCTTTGGTTGTTTTTGCCTAGACGTCCGCCCAAGTATGCATCAGTTCTCGCGTTTGATCCAATTTATTGACGTCAGATTGCAGAGCTTCACTCAAGCGCTCTACTTCCTTGCAGCTTATCCTCAATATGTCAAACCGCTCCGCGAAGAAGTCGAAAGCATCGTCGAGAAGGAGGGATGGTCGAAAGCTTCAGTAAGCAAAATGCGAAAGATAGACAGCTTCCTTAGGGAGTGCCAACGTATGGAAGGCATAGCCACCGGTATCGTATTTTTATCCTCCAGGCGCGACCGACTTCTGACCATCTGAGTACATAGTTGGTTTGTCGCGTCTCGCAGTGAAAGACTTCACGTTCTCCGACGGCACGTTTATACCAAAAGGCAACATGGTCTCCGCTGCCGTTCGACCCATACAATATGATAACGAGGTTTACGAGAATGGTGCTGAATTCCAGCCCTTCCGATTTGCCGACATGCGTGCAGAGGATGGTGAGGGTGTAAAGCACCAATTCGTAACCACCGCACCCGACTTTTTACCCTTTGGACATGGTAAACATGCCTGGTACGTTGCTTTTTCTGTTTGGTGCTCATGGAGAATGACTGACTGCGTGGTAGCCCGGGACGTTTCTTTGCCGTGACCGAGTTGAAGACTATGTTGGCGCACATCGTGCAAAACTATGATGTCAAGTTGGAGGACGAGAAAGCGGGACGTCCGCAATCGCTTCGTTTCCTGACGGCAGTTGTACCTCATACCACTGCCAAGGTCATGTTTAGAAGGAGGGTTGACTGAACACTTTTTTTCTTTTCTTTCGTGAACCTTGATGTCATCCAGTAACAATGTAGAGGTGTAGATCTACTCGTCGATAGAAAACCTGACACGAGCCGTGCGATTTCTTTCTATATATGTTAGTTCTTGAGCGAGTTCTTCACGCATTGCATGGAGTCAGGATTGGGTGCAATTGGTGATGTAGCATGACGGCTGGACGTACCTAGACAGAGCCCTGGCTGCATTCTATGCCAATCGTGAAGAGGCAACTGACCAAATTCTTCGCTGACGAGATATTAGCACACCCCTAAATCGCACACACATGTGAATTGAATCTGGCCAAGACCCAGGTTCAGATTGTCAGCAGCTGTGTTTCAGACCAGTAGATGGTAGTGTGGATGAATTGCGTTGTTTTCGCAGATCGCAACGGCATATAGAACATGGGGTGACGACTCACACTTGACATGCATATCACATTCTTCAATACGAGGAATACTCACCAGTGAATAGGATATTGTTGAAACTGAGCGTGCTAAACAGAAATGGTGAATACTCCAGTTGAGTGGTACGACTCGGAGACTGGAGGAAAGCGGGAGTAGGCGCGACGCGTAACTACGGTGTTGTCCAAATAAGGAAACCTAGTGAACGTACCGTACGAAGCGAAATATTGTAATAGTGTGAAGTGGGGTAAGGATGAATGTGGAGGGATAAGCTGAGGAGGAATGAGGGGAAGGGTTGAAAGGCGTCAGATAAAGGCCCTTGGAAAAACATCACAAAATAGAGGAATATGGAAATTGCATTGGTGCGAGTGGATCTGGGCAAGGCACGGGTGACTGATTCTCTTGAGATGCTATGTACTCCTGAATTATTCTTGAAAAAGCCATTCAAACACTAATATCACATGATTTGAAGGTATCAGCTTAGCCAAGTGATCATCAGGCTGATTCCTATATATAGGTATTACAGCTCTTCAAGTTGGAGAAGAGGGCGAGTCGGAGGCCTTAGTGACGGAGATGGAAGCGAGGAAGGGTAAGGTGATGTGGTGGACGTGGGTTGTGAGTGTATCGGTAATCGAGGGTGAGACTGAGCTATAGTGAAGACTACGGGTTGGAGAAGGGGAGGAGGTTCAAGTTGGTGTGGGGAGAGAAGTAGCGTGCCTGGAACGACGGCAGTGG